>JACYFI010000414.1:0-12051 GCA_020975735.1 Ophiocordyceps xuefengensis
GGGTGCTTCCCCCAGGATAGCTCTAAACCAAGGATAAGATAATCCGAGCTTAATGGCTCGCACTAAAAACAAAATAGATAAACTTGCGCTATTTTTTACACCATCATGGGCGAGGCCCCTTAATATTCCAGTTAAGCGTATATAAGGGGTTACAAAATGAATACAATAAATCGGTATAAGATCTAGGTACGCAGACCTTTATTATTATTTTTCAGCAAGGGCTTGCTTTAGCGTTTGCTCTAGCAAGAAAAAAGCACTAGCCAAATCAAAATACAAACTACAGTTTGGTTACTTGTGGTTTAAAACCCCCCTGAGTGTAAAAGTATCTAATTTTGCTTCTTTTGGCTGTTGGTTGGTGTAACATCATACATTAAGGATGGCACATCTTTCTAACATGAGCCTGCTAAATTATTTTATTTTTTGTTTTTTAGAGCTCAATATCCCTAGCTTGTCCTCTCAAAAGCACTATATGGAAAATAATACTAACTAAGAAGAAGCTTAGCCAATAAAAAGCTTATTCTTAAATTGAATTGTATTTTTAATTATCATTCTAGACTTGCACAGCGGAACAAAAGGTGACTTCGAACACTAAATCTAAGTACCCCCAATTTGCCAAATGTTTCACTTTACCTGTAGCAACTTTTCCTTGTTTTAAAATTAGTCTTGCTGCGAGCTCCAAAAACGCAAGCCAGTACACTACTATTATTATAAGTCTTTTGGAGCGCTGGGCTATATATTGAACCCCAAAGTTATGGGATATGCGGGTCACGCTAAAAAAAAATTATGTATTTAGGCTTTCCCAATTCCCTATAAGGGCTGCTATTTGTATACTTAGCTAAACAACTTCAAACCTCATACCAGAGTCATTCTATTTATGTTGTGTATTGTTCTTTTTCGCCTTATTCCCCCCCCCCCCGATAAACAGACCAGCTTTGCAGATCTTGGAATGAAGGCGCAATCCTTATCCTATTTCGCTGCCTTCGAAAGGCGATACTAAAATAGGCAGCTAGTGCGCCAGCTACCTAAGATAGCTAATCTTTAATAAGTTCATCATTAGAGAAATTAACGTTGCTTGTTCGCCATCCGCAGGGCTGAAGGTGCCTTGAGATTTTAGGACCGTTGCGGACACTCCATAGTATGTATTTAGGTACTTAACAAACAAAAAACAGAATAGGAGTCAGTAAAGGAACCTAGATAAAACTTAGTGGAAACTTTGTAAGAAGATTATCCGGAGCGAACAACTCCATCCCTCATACTTATTATAATTATTTTCGAATTTAGATCGGAGATCGAACGATATCTAATCTATCGGACGCAGGATAACCTTTACCAGTTAGTTATAATTCCTCAGTTATATCTTATGCACCAAGTGTAGAGACAAGAGATCGAATCTTTAAAAGGCCATATAAGCTTCGAAGTTTCACACTCAACCCTTTCTTCACTGATAAAGGAACCCCTCAGCTCTTAGTAAGAGAAAATTATTTAAATCATAGTTTATGCCTTATAATTCCGTGAACCTCACACACGAACCCTATTGAACTTTAGCACGTAATTAGAACTCGCGCAACGAAGAATTTCCCAATAACAGGCACAGCTTGGTTGCTGTTCATAGGAGTACCATATCTACACAAAACCTCCGTGTTTTCTTTTATAAAATTACTAGAACGGCAAACTTATTGCGATATAAGCTCTTTTAGCATTGGTGACGAGGTCGCAGGTACCCAAATCCGAGGGTCTATTCAACCGGACAAGTATATCACGGATACTTAGGTAATTTACTTATTGCACTTGATAAGTCGAATTTCAGACTACCGAAACCTTGAAATTTTTAGTGTATTTTTTTGAGATAGCTTAAATTCACATTTTTTTGCATTCTCTCTGTCTCCACGGCGTATCAAATTAATGCATGATTATAAATTAATTGTTATTCCAGACATACCTTATATATACTTTTTACGTTCATTTCCGCTATTATCATTTTAAAGTTCCGTTCTTAACGCTCTGAAGGACAGATAAATGGCCATTTAAATCTTTAGACTATTTCAGCCTGCTCTTGAAATCAATCTAAGTAATCTTCGTTAATTTTACCACCTACGTACCTTATGATTTATTTAAAAACGGTATAATTATACATGATATTTAGAGAATTTTGGCTAACAAAAATAAAATTTTGAGAACCATCCCTATCACTAATAGTCCCACACCGGAATTACAAGTAACACTCCATTAAGGCTTTCCTACCTATTAATTTTAGCAGTTATTGGATATTATCGTAACTCCAAATCCTGATTTGGACGAGGAGATTTGCTAATTTAACCCTATAAAAACCAGACCTTTCACCCGAGGGTAAACCCACAGTTTCATTGTGAAGCTGGTATGATATAGTCTGGCACTAAACGGTCTAGATGACTCAGTATTTAGGGTAGCTCACTTTAATTATCAGATAACCATTTATCATAGAAGCTTTAATTGAGTATCAAAATTTCATACCAATCCTTCTATTGTTAAAAGTCCTTTATTTCTATTAAACAACAGGGTTTCCCTTAAATTAAAAGGTAGTCCGGATATTATTTGTAACTTAATTAAAGAAAGATATCGAAATGGTGGTTACTATATTTAAATCGAATATTTGATCTACAGATGTTATAACATATTGAAAGACCTATCTTCTACCAATTCTTTACTATGGTACCCTTGCCCCTTTAAATAATGTTAACTACAACTTTAAAAAGTATCTTAAATCTCTTGTTTGTACATAATCCTAATCACTTCACCAATATGTAGCACACCCTATCCTGATTTTTTTTTCCCCTCCAATAATGGAAAAAAGAGCCCTCTGCATTCAAAAACCCGTATAACAGGGGTGGTTTAGGTTAGTACTTTTCCAACTTCGATTAACTCCGCAAAGTTGAATAATAACGTGTCTTGATTGAAATTACTAGGATATTACTTTTAGAACAAGTGCTTTTGATTTGATAATTTTTTCGAAAACCCCATAGAGTACACGCTTAAATACTGAACTTATAGCTATAACCGCTAACCCGCTACTCTTGGCTCTTTTTCCATATCACGGTTTGTTTATGGCTGCGGGACATTTTAAAGACCCTTAATTGACTTAGATCGCCGAATCACCTATTCTCTTCGACCTACTCTGAGTTAGATTACCCTATACCTGAGGTAATACTTCCAGCCACTCGAAATAACTTTGTGATATGGTTTGGGCCCAGAGCTTAAAGGTTCCTCGGAATTTTGATCAAGTTTATCCCGCGTACCTTTTGAAGACCCTAGGCTCCAAGGAGCCAAGGAATATTGTGGCACCTCGATACCCACAATATAAGGGCCACTGATACTTGGTCTTTCCCCTTTTTTCTATCATATAATCCGAGCGATTCAAACGGCCCCTTATCGTAGGTGCGAACTCTACTCTAGTAAAAAAATTTTTTTTTATATTAGGCCCACGCATTCCAAAAAAATAAATGCCAGGAAATTCCGTTTAATTACTGGAAACATAGGTCACAACATAATGAAACACATGCCGTAGCAACCTCTGTAATAATTATTAACAAAATTGTGGGAAGTGTTTTTCGATGGATTTTCGATTAAACAACCATTCTAACAGACTGTTGTCAGAAAAAGGGTTAGGCTGATTTCCAGTTCCTGCGTTGCCACATATTTACTTCCGTGAGGTGGAATATGCTTACACTTTCAATTTATACAGACAAAAAATATTTAATATTAATTGGTGCTTACTACGAACTAAATTAATTAAATTGTTTCATCTAAACTATGGCTATTTCATATTTATTGCCAAAAAGACTACTTGGGGTATCTTAAATCCCGTGTTTGTTCTCTGTGCCTTCGTCCCTCAACGTCCAGTTTTTTTACCTAAAGGGGAGCCTTCGCTTTACTGAGTCCCTTGGTAATTAAAAGAATTTCTTCTCCTCTAAAGTACTCCCCTTCTCAGTAAAAATCTTAGTCAAAATACCCTAACATTATATAAGGCTATATGAGGCGTCGTAGGGTACCCACTTTTAACCCCAATTAAAGATGAATAAAATACTAGTTCTCTACGTATTACCTCGCGACTATGGTGGCACGTAAGTTAGTTTCAAGACCACAAATTAAATACATACTGTCCATTACAATAAATAATTAACACAAAGCTTTAATTCAAATTTTAATATATTCCCCTATAAATCATCTTTTAAGGGGACCTGATTCAAGAATTAGGGGACTTGCCAACTTCCCAACGCTTGCAGTTCAGCCGTTACGGGACCATTGATCAAAATTCTCTCACTGCTGTAACTTAATTTGATTGGGGGTTTTTTTTCAGACCCATTGGTGGCGATACAAACCTCTTCAGATTTTGACTCCGAGGTTGTTGGGCTAGTTAAGTCATCCCTTAACTATTACCCTACCCGAAGATATTATTATCATCTCTCTATAAAGCAAGAACTGTCCCCTTTATTTATTGATGAAGAGAATTTACCTTGTCTCCTTTTACAGGTCCGCAAATTATATCTTTTATACGTCACCTGGTACACCCCGTTTTTTAGAAGCATTAATACCTTTAGTATGTAGTTACTTATGTTAAGAAACTTTTCAAACGTTACGATCTAGCATGGTGTCAGCACTTGAACAGCATTCAATCAGAGCCTCCTAACTTCCTAACATTTATTTTTTGTTGTAATTTTCTTTTCATAAACGTTTCTTTTATGAAGCGAAATGAATGTTCATTACCATTCAACTATAAGTTCCTAACAATTTGAATATAAAGTAACAGGTGATAAAATATAATATGTTCTATTAATAAATACCTTATACTAATAACACAATTCCCTCAATTTCGTTCGAGCCCTTATACACATTATAGTCTTAACCTCTGGACGGCTAGACTATTGAATCAATTCAACATTCAATAAGCGTGGCCCTCAATAAAGAAGCTGATTGCCCTGCCTGGCATAATATGCAGCAAAACACCTCAGCCAACATCGGCTATAGCACGCTAATGATTGCACAAGCAGTAATTTTCTACCACTATTTCCTAAAATTTCCTTTTATTATTCCTATAGGATACCATTTTTTTGTTTATATAATATTCCTTACTACTTTTTCCTCATTTCTCACCATTATTGAACGTTAGTTTTAAAGCAAACCTTTGCTTTCCGTAATTTTACACGCATGAAAAAAAAATTCAACTGCAAATTTTTTAATGTGGTATACTTTAGTAGTAAATTTAAGTTTTAAGGTGATATAAAAGTTTAATTTTATTGTATTTATTTTTTTCTACTTAGAAGAATCATTGTATTTTGTTGTTCTAAAGTTACCTTTACCATTTAACACGGTTAACATATCCATTTGATATGTTTAGCGTTTTTTTTACTAAAGCAAGCCCATCCCACCAAAATCTCGCTGTTGCACGCGGCCAGGAAATTTACTGTTAAACTCAGTTATACCTAAATTAAAGGTAGGTGTTACCTTGTACCATAGATAAAATATATTCTTCTTCTTGTTAGTAAACGTCTGGTCACCCAATTTTTTTCTACTAAAATTTTGTATGGGATATCTACGTTGGTAATTCTCATCGCTTATTTTTTCTCCTATGCCTTTTTCCAAATATTTTTTCCATATCCTTAGATTTGAATTTCCTTAGGATAAGTATTATATTCCTCAAACTCCCCTTATCTTAAGAGATTATACCTCCATTACCATCTACCATTAAAAAACCTAGTTTTAATTAGGATGGGACGGATTCGTTTTCATTTTAGTAAATCATCCTATTTCAATATAAATTATGATTGTCATCCCCTGTAGGTTTATATCGACTAATAAATGACAATAAACTCAATCTTACAATAATTCCGAGAATTGTTATCCCAAATTTACATCTTAACTTTCCTTTTTAACATCCCCTTACATCATATTCTCCTAAAAAATATATGTTAATAATATAATATAAATCATTTAATCTTTATCCCTTTTAATACAAGCCCCTAGCTTAATTCAATCCCGAAAATCTGTTTAGAAGCCTAGATATACTAAATAAGCTCTAAAAATATCCAAATAATCAATTTATAAATAACTTTTTTAAAAATCTTTACATACTTTAGGGAAAATAATAGCTAAAATAAAATTTCATAATTCTTGTCTTATAAATAAACTAATTTAATAATCCTACCCCAAAATCCTACTTAAAACAACATAATAGTGTAGAAAAAGAAGGTAAAATAAATAGGATGCTAAATATTTATGAATATTAGTACCAATTTTTAAAAAATATCCTAGTTTATCCAAAACATAAATAGGAATTCCATTACAATAAATTTAAGATAATAACGTCGGAAAAAAACAAAATATTATAACAATTTTTACAAAATAAAATTTTTTAGAAACTAATATCATTGATAAAAAATCCAGACATTCTGAGTAAAGTCGAATAAGGCCCATAACGCCATCTTATTTACAAATAAACCTCTAGCGCAACTTGATAAAAAAAGTAAAATAAATACTTAGGTAGAATTGAAATTATACCAAGTGTAAATAAAAATGTGATATAATTTTTCTTAAGTCCAAGTCAAGTTATGTGAGTCTGTCCGTCTTTTATGGTAGAGACTTGTCAAATATTTAGAAAACTTTGAGCTGGATTTGAAAGCAAATCATTCATTTACAAAACCGAGAAGCTATTAATTCTAAAAATAATGGTATCCAAAACACTTCATAAAAAAAATATACTGGAAGTCATATATTGTAAAACAAACCCCCATTAAAATAACTCAACAACAGGGTGTTCTGCTATGAATTTTTATTTCCTAAATCTTAAACCAAGAAGATCACACTAGCAAGTATAAACTGATGAATTCAAAGTAACCGTAATTAATAGGTGAAAGAACCCTAGAAGGGCAACCTGGGCCGGTGCTAGTAACAAAAAGAATTTTAAACTCATAGTTTTGGAATACCTAAAACTTGTTGCCCCCTAACTACGTATTTGTAAAAACTAACAGCAAAGCTTAAGCAAAAGAGAGCTGTAGATGACAACAAATGTAAGGCACCATATGCCGATTAAAATTATTTGTATATTAAATTACAAATAAAGTATATTAGCAAAGGACAACATTAATTTTTCATTCTAAGCACTTCATTTTGAATTGCTAAACCTATTCTGTGTATTGTTAGGTAAAAGACATTCTTGAGCTATAGGGATTTCAATTGTTACTTAACTTAATTTATTATGGTTAGGTTTGCTAACTAAGACTTAAAGAGTTAATATTATTAACCCCCGATTATTAAGTAAAAAATCCTGTATTTGTTAAATAAAATTTAGTTACCCCTAGATACTTCTAAATTTAATTTATCTCTTACTTCCAATTGATTGCCTAAGGTCTATTATTTCTGTAAGATAATTAGCAAACAATAAGTATGTTTAATACTTACTGCTAATATATAGATCTTTTATAAACGTTTAATTACTTATATGTTTTTAATACTTATAAAATGTCATAATTTAATTAATTATTATTTTAAATAAACGATTTCGTTTGATTAAGGATAAAGGAACTATTCTTGGAGTAGTAATTTTAGATAATATTTTAGAACAAAATTATAATTACAGCAAATCAAAGCAATACTATTTTCCATCAGTATATAATAAAGGCATTTAATTTGGTGGACATTTATAAAAAAACTATTGGTTATATAAATACGTATTTATTTTAAATCGTTAAACAAAATTTCTAAAGCATATTACAGCTGATTCACTAATAAACCATTTTTTAGGTAGTTTTTTAATACGTTTCAAGTTTTAATAAATTTAACGGTTTATACTACTAGAAGGGGCAGCCTTTGTATGCCTATCCTCGGCAATTGAAAACCCACCTTGCTTTTCAATTATACGGCGCAGGGTGCAAAGAGTATGCATGGGGGATGTAAGACAAGGATAGCTTAAGGTGCGAAGCACGCAAGCCTTAAGAGTATAGGGATAGTTTTTCAGGTAAAATCAGGTGTATGCCAAATCCCTTAAGGGTGCACGTATGTATGTTACCCGACCAACTAACAGCAGAAAAAAAAGAAAAAAAACCCATAAGGTCAGTGCTGAATACGCAAAAGCACAAAACAAAAATCAAAGTTGTTGTATTCCGGACGTAACTAAATGCTTCCTTACATGAATTAAATCTTCTTCTTTGGAGGTTTGGAAATAAGCTACTCATTCAAGGAAGATCGTCTGGATTTTTTTTTAATCTACACTATAATACATTACCATGAACTTTTGGCTGGCGGCAAAGCCCCCTCTCTAAAACATAGAACCCTTTACCCCATTTACGTTCTCATTTTCCTAGCAACTTTGGCCAATAGTCAACCTCTAGTTTTGTGCAAAAGTGATATTGTTTGAGGGCAGCTGGCGCACTTAAGTGAACCAATTAAGTTTTGGGGATTCTTCATCATTAAGAGCCTTGCGCCGGCAAACCTTTCCTAGAATTCACCAATCTGAATAATCTTTATTGTCGTCTTAATATTACGTGAGTAATTCAAATACTGATTATCAATTTTATCAAGAATATGATATGTTATAAATTCATAATGATTGTGGGTGTAAAAATAAACTTATATCAGAGTTTTGTTTCCTCTAGGTGGGTAAGTTATACCTAAGGCTTCAGGGTATTATGAGAAGGTGTGGCCTTGGGACTGGTTAGAGGTTGGGATAGAGATGAAAAGAGGAATTCCTTGTTGCGTAGGATTAGGTAATTGTGGTATAAATGGGGTACAGATAATTAGATGTAGAGAATACCTGAGGTGATTAAGGGCATTGATTGCTGGCACTATTGTTACTACCCTCTTTTTTGTGCAATATGGTTCGATTCGGGATTTAAATAAACCCCCCACTTGTTTTATCATGTATTATAAATCAGCCTTCAAAAACCCACCCTTCTGAATTATTCCCCTATTATCAAAAAGATTTAGGATAATGACGACGCCACCCAAAAAATAGCACCGAACACACAGACAGGTTAATGCCAATGGTCCAATGTCCATATGGACATAAACTAGTTTTTTTAAATAATAAAACAATGTATAGCTACGGGCTATAAAACGTAGTAAAAGATATAGAAGGGAAGAATTTAGGGTATAGTTGCTGGTCATTATTCTTTTTTTAACGCATTTAATTTTATTGTTGATTTTAATAGTTTTATTATTTGTGGTTGCTCCTGTGTTATACAAGGAAGAGATATTTTCCTTGGTTATAGGTATTTTTTATAAAAACTATACGCTTGGAGATATCTAATTTTTCATTAATTACATTACAGGGATTATAAGACTAAAAGCTATTAAGACCAGAATATGTATAAATACGTGCCTAATATCAATACCCCAAGGATATATACCTATATACATATATAAAAAAGAACTTGTGATTCCACAATATATTCCCGAATTCTCTTTTAGTTTTTATATAGGATAACGATTCTCGGTAGGGAATCTTGTAATGAACCCACCGAAAAGATTAATACCGATTAAAAAGATATAAATTAATGGCTGCTGATAATACAAATTAGATTGTACAAACCAAAGATTCCATTAATGGGTAATTTTCAATAAACTCTGACTAAAGAATTTAAGAACTCCGCTATGAATTTGCAAAAGTTTAAGGGTGGGTAACACGATTATCCCTAAACATAAGATAAAACACAAATAAGGACATATAGGCGTTATTATGAGCTAACCTCTGTAAAGTATAATAGATCTAGGCCAGTTTTATCGTATGAAAACTCCCCCTGCGCAAAACAAAAAGACCATTGATTAACAAGTTCCGGGCTAATCCCTATATAAAAGAACCATTTCCTAGAACCTTGCAATAGTTTTACTAAAGCCTAGAAGTATACTCAAGCATGAGCACGCCTTGAAGAATTTATGCAATTAACTCTTAACTAAATCTTGTTAGTTCTTAATAGATACTAAAACAAGCATACAAAGGAACAGTTATGTCCTAAACGTACAATTTTATTAAAAAGTATAATCAATGGTACTTTAGGAAGTAGATAGGGTAATAATTCTATTCCGAATATACCCATATAGACTTTAGACTTTAAGTACATAATCCCCGGCTTATAAAACCAATAACCTACCCCCAAGGGGGATGACTCACGTGTGCCTTTAGAGTCAAATTGTTAACCCATAAAATCCCGGGTGTTTTTTACACGCAAACGCTATAATATTCCCTACAAAAAAGAATATTGGGGTTTTTATATCTATACAATTTTTTTTCATTATAAGATCAAATAGACTACCCACAAGTAGATGAATAATTTAAATATGATAAAAGTAAGAATAATGGAGCCCTCTCATGTAATATAAAGTAATAATAGTTAACTAGCATGAATTTTTTATTAGTCGAGACCCAAATAACCCCTACTAAGTATAAACTAAAGGAAGGTAATGATACTTTCAAAAGAATATTTAGTTAAAATTAACATTATATTTACTCCCTAATGTCATAAATACGGCTAATAAATAACGTTTAGCAATAGCAATATGACTACATTTATGTTTTTAATGTTCTTTTATAGAATCTGCAAATTTGATAATAACGCACAAGGGTATTATTAATTTTAAGGTTAATCTCATCAAAACGTATACCGTTATTCCATCTAGAATCCTCCATAAAAATATCAAAATATGTGAATTATTCTAATGGTCCTATGTAATTATTGAAATTTGTTAGGACTATTATTTTAATTACTATGAAAATAAATGAAGTATAATCAAGTTTATTTACTACTAGGCTTAAATAGGTAATTGTTTTTTCAGTAGTGGAGGGCGCTACCGTTAAGCTGTTAAATTTTTCTTTTTCCCATGTTAGGAGTTTATCTAGCTATTATGAAGTATTGCACCCCATAACAGCGTACAATTAAATAAAAAAGATAATAACATTTGTACAAATAATATTATCTTGGAACTTTAGAGTTTGGAGGCCTTTAGCCTACTGCTAAGGCATAACCAAACAGACCGCTCTCATTGTGAAATGTTGCACGAATTTTTTTTGCTGCCTTTCAGGCCTGGACGAAACAGGCAGCGCAGGGGGCATGGCTGCACAAAAAATAGCGAGCCAAGATGTATTTATGTCGCGAAAAAATATTATTTCTGAGCTAAGCCGTTGGGCAAGCTAGGAATATGAAGCATCGGAATGCACTCCTCCACCCTGATTAAAGCTGCTCGTTTTAACACGCCACAGGGGGAGGCGTGCCTGGGGGCCTCTGGCGATATGTAATAGTTATCTTTAAGTTAAGGAGCAGAAGCCCAGCACCTAGAGGCTCCAATAATTATACTTAATATATAGTGATAATTCCTTACCGTAGGTATTATTAAATTTAGTGTTAAATTTTGGGTAGACGGTGGTGGTTAGCTAGCGCGGGTTCTATTTGCTATTGCTTCGCATATAACAAATGGAGCCCGAGCCTTATTGAATTAAAGCAAGCTCATATATAATTTTATGTCATTCATATACTAGGATACTTTTACGGATATACTCTTTTTAATAGATCCTATAATTCGAAAAATAAAATCTGTTATATTTATAATAATTATACCCCCAAACATATCAAATAAAAGAAGGGTATTTAATAAATATAAACTGCAAAATAATTAGGCAGTTAAAGAAGCAAGTTCACAACAGAGGACATCAAGCTGGGTCCAATCTAATTTAGGTAAAAACGAGGCCCTGCGACAAAATAAATTACAAAACCAACTGATGAGCCTTTTATAACCATAAAAGGTTAAACTAGAGATAACCCTTCTGACATTTGACTAGTTAAAAATTTTGGTTTTAAAATATTCGTAGATGAGGTCACTCCTATATGATCAATTAAATATGCATGTATAAAACTTAATGTATATCAAATATATACAATATAAATCGATTTGTATTAAATAACCATCCACGGTAATAAAATAGCTTAAAATAATACACATTAATACAAAATACTAGCGTATTCTGGGCTAAAAAGTAAGAAGGAGTAACGACATATTACCGACGGGTGATTCGGTCACATAAACCCGCTA
>JACYFI010000400.1:0-11997 GCA_020975735.1 Ophiocordyceps xuefengensis
CATTATTACTAAATATGATTTTTTATTTCTTTTTGTAAAGAATCTACATTGGATAATACGCTACAGTATTTATTATTGTAGTTAAAACGATAAAGAATACAGTCTATACCATCTGAGACCTAATAATAAAATATCAATAGTTGAATTTATATGTTTCTCGGTACGATATTGAAATGTTGATTAGTACTATTCAATTAAATCCTATGAAAAAATTTGAAGATATAATTCAAGTTTATTACAACTAGTTACAAGTGACTTGACAATTCTTGAGTAGGGTGTTGGCCCTCGCAAGCTTTTACAATTTTTTTCCTATAGTAGGAGTTTATACTACGATATTATATTGCACCTATATACAGGTCAAGTAATAAAAAACCGAAATAACATTTGTACAAAAATATTATTCTTGAACCTATATATTTTGGAGCTTCAGCCAATCTGCTAAGACCTAGACACAAATGGACCTATGCATTTCTGGTGAAATCTTGCTCTGATTTTCTGATTAGCTTTCAGCTGGCGAAGCAGCAGCAAGCGGCGGCTGGTTGCACAAAAATAGGAGCTCAAAGATTTATGTGCGAAAAATCATTTTTCTTTCTAACGCCTTGCAAAATCATGAGAAAAATTAAAGCATGAGACTCCTCAACCCCTGTAAAAGCTGTCTCGTTTAGTCACGCCCAAACAAAGGGGGGGAGGCGTGCCGTGCCATCTGGAGGTATAAGGATACGCCTATCTTTATTCAGCAGCAGTAGCACAGCACCCTAAAACTCCTATAATTTATCCTTTAAAATAAATATTGTGGATAATTCTTACCACCTAGGTAATCGTATTTTAGTGTTAATCTTTAGTGGACTGGTCGGCTTAGCATAGCGTCGGGTTCTCAAATTTGCTATTTGCCTTAGCCAATAACAAATGAGCCAGATTTATTAACAATTTAGCCAAGCCTCATATATAAATTTATGGTCAAGTTCTAATATACTGCATATTTTTCGATATATACTCTATTTTAAATAGATCTGATAATAGAACTAATTTATATTTATAAAGATATACCCCCAAAACATCATATAATAAAGAAGTAAAATCAATTTAAAATGACCAAATAATATAAGGCAGTAAGACAGTACAACAGGAGGACCACAACGGGGTCCGAATCTATTCTGGGAGAACAGCCCCGGTATCTATAATTACAAAAACCAATCAATTGAGCTTTTTTATACCTAAAGTTTTAAACAATCAAAATGACCCTTCTACATTAGACTAGTTAAAAATTGTGTCTTGCTCTCTAAAATTCTGTACGATGTCCGTTCAACTCTAGATCAAATAATTGCATGGTTATAAAGACTTAAGGAATCCCAAACATATATAATAAAATCGATTTGACATCAAGATACCACCTAATGATTAAATACTTCATAAATATACACATTAAACACAAAAAATGATAGCGGTTATTCGGCTTAACAAAGAAGAAAACGAATAATAACAGCCGCGTGTTTTCGGTCATTAATTCCGCTAACTAAATTCAGGATCCGTGGTATGATTCTTATTTTTTATTTAAGTTTCCCTTTATATCGTGCAAAGTTTCTCTGTGTACGCGAAGCAGTGGCCATACTCAATTTTTACCACTAAATTCTTGGGTTTAGAATTAAGTAATACAATTCATGTCATATAGAAGCCTTATAATTTAAAGAGTTTGCGCCATCGTAACTGTGACCTCAGAATGAATTAACTTTAGCTAAATTCTACATTGTTTTTTAAATTCTTATATTAAGTTAGGCCTCTCTGAGGTTATGATATTACTACACTCTAAAAGGGGTTTAATCTTTGCTTTACGCCATCTTAGCCTTGGGTCCCCTCATATCGCGCCTTGTTGCCATAGTAGGATTATAAACTTACCGGGTTGTACAAATCCCCTTTTAATTTAGGACTTACATTAGGTATGTTTTAAACCTAAATTATGTGAGCAAAGCACTAAAAAATTAATAAAAAAGTATCCTTAAAATTTCATTTAGATAAATAAACTAGTTTTTCGCTCAATTAAATATTTGTGGCTAATTTCTATTTTCATTTGTAATGTAAAATACTTTCTATATAAATAATCTTATACGTTATCTAAACCCCACTTTTAATAAAAGCTTTTGTGCGTACGTGCGTGGTGGCTAGGCAGCATATAGTAATTTTTTTTATCTATATTTTAAGTGCCTTCCTCTAAAGGTCTTAATAAAAGCTTTGTACTGTTTCAGTATACTGTTTTACTGTTTCACAGTACTATCAATAATAAATAAATACCTCCTCTTACCTTTTAGATAGACGCGGGTGTGATTTTTATATGAAACTTTAATCGGTAAATCTAATTAAAACATTGCAGGTTTAATCATTTAGTATGGACAAGATTTTAGAGAGGCGATGTATAATAATGCCTACTAGAGTATAATGAGTCTTCCCAGGACAGTAAAAGGTAACATCTATGTCTTACCCCAATTTTACACCCGTAATGAGAAGGACGCGTTATTACACTATAAGCTAGAAATAAATTAAGAAAACAAATCGACTATATCTATTTAGATAGGTTTAATCTATATAATATTTTTATAATATTAAATTAATTATTTAAGAGTCTGCGGGCCTCCTAGCACTTAACCTTTAGCATATTCCTAAAATGCATAGCTAATAATTACATTATTAGTGCTGTTTTTCCCCTAGCACAAGCTATTGCTAGGCAGGGGAAAAAAAAAATGCAATAGATTTACTTTAGATTTAAAATTATACACATTAAATGTCACTGTAAGAAAAAAATCTTTTGCTAACTACCTATGTATTGTATTACCATTTATACGTTATTGAATAAATTACCTCCTTTGGCCTTTTCTATAAATCTATAGAACCTATACAAGGGTTTTCATAATAAATTTTTTTAAAATTCAGTGGCAATAGAAACTTAATGGTTTCCGGGTATTTATTCTAAAGGCTCAATGGCTGCTGATTTAAAATGACAACAACCTCTTTTGAGTTTATAGGTGTATTGTTTATGCCATTATTTTTTTGCGGCTCTTCCGTCGAGCACGGCAAAGAAAAAAATTTAGGTAGTATGGCGCGAAGTCAAAAATATTTAATTGAGTCTCATAGCCTCCACGGCTTCGTTTTATAAATAAGAACTAGGCGCTTGTTATGTAGAATAATTAAAATTCGTAATTAATCTTTATAGCTCTCTCATATTAAGTCCGCAACTATACTTTTTGTTTAATTAATAATTCAAACGATCACCTATATTCTCTGAAGATTCCTTAACTTTAAGTTACTTTCCTGCTGATTTTTCTAATAAAGACACTCCGCAAACATTTTTGAATCTTTTATGAGAAACCAAAAACTAAAATAGCCACAGCTAAGATCGAAATGAGCTCTGTAGTTTCTGCTACAAGAACCAATAAAAGAATATTACTTAGATACAAAAATAAAGGTCAACCTAATCAATTCTATTTTTTGAAACCTGTTACGTTTATAAAGTTTAAATCATAACCCTATTTAGTTATCAATATTAATGATTAACTAGTTACTGAACTTAAGATAAATCTGAGCTAATTTAATTGTGGCTGTGGCTTCTATTAAAAGACCCTAAAGAAGTTATTTTTAACTATTAGCACTTCATTCCCCGCTAAAAAGTATACCATAGTCGCTAAAGATTGAAACAGTAGCATAAAATAAGTTGATACGCGAATTCGATATTCACCTAAGATAAATTCAGCCCGTATGGTAAAAGCGTACCTATGAAATAAAGCGTACATATTTATGTACTTACTGGGACCTCAAAAAAAATAAAATTAAATTGCTGTGTAGGTGCAACATAAAACCTTTTATAAATTAATTTTAAAAGCATTCTGGCGTGAACGCGCCCTTGTAATTTAAAACCGTAATAACAATTCCTTTACTTTTTTTTATCCATTTATATAGAGCTACTACGCTCGACGGCCATAACACAAGGACAAATTCTTAGGTACTTCTTCCTAATTAAGTTGTAATTATTAAACTACCAACTATCAATTTTTACAGGTATAAATTTTAACGTCTGTTTACTTATTTCAAAGTAAGGTCGGACTAATACTAGACATTAAAACAAGGGTGCGCAAGCAGAAGCTACCGCTCTTTTAAAACACCCCATTTCACCATTTTATCGTAAACTGGCCTACCTCCAACTAAGCACTTGGCCTGCGGGCTTGACCTTTTCTTTCGGTGCATTCTTTTGGATTGTACTTACCATCGAGTCATTAGCTGAGCCATGTATTCAGTCCCTGATACATTATAGTTTAAAATAACTTTTAAGGGGTCTCCGGCAAATTTGAGATGTTTTAGCAAATGGTTCAGCTTTACTAAGGACCGAGTAAAGTATCTTACATCTTTACTTAAAACTATCTTTCTATGTGGTTGCTGAAAAAATTCTAAGTCCTTTAAAAATCCTTTTCTTTATAGGGTTAAAAGCGTGCCCCCCTAAATATTAACTAAATTGTTTTAGTCTTTATTTATAATTCTGTTAGTGTTTTCTTATATAAGCATAATAGGGTTTATTATTAGGTTAGTAATATTAATTTTAAATAACTTTTTTTTATATAAAACCAAGTATCTTAATCTGTCTGATGCTTCGCCCGGGTATTTATTTAATAATGTTTCTTTTTGTCCTATCGCAAGCGCAATGTCTTTTTTGGTTAATGCCATGGCTAAAGAATTAAATAAGTTAATATTCCACCTTTTATATTAGCTATGCTTCCCAATACAATTATTAATATAGATCAGGGTAACTAAATTAAATAGTTATGCAAACCTTTGGTATGTCGTACTAGTAAATGGATCACTTAAAGTAACCTAAAGTTTGTGCAATTATAATTCATACTCTACAATATCTAAATTTTCCTTAATTGAATTATATTTTCCTTTTAAATGTTTCTATTTCTAAACGTCACATTCCAATAACTAAAATTATAATTTACCCTTAATACCTGCCATTTAATCTATTTATCTAGGTGTTAGTTATAAATCTGTGTTTATGTAAGGATTACTTTGTACCTTAGTTTGGTCTTATTTTTAACTATGTTACCTATCATCTATATTATTAATATATTCATACTCTTTTTGAGCTATAAGTACGATCTAAATGTCTTAAACCTAGCCTTCCTTACTTATTGTTTTCTAAAGTTATAAGATATCTTCTATTAGTTAAAGATCAAGTAATTTTTTTTATAAGGAGTCGCAAGTCTATTGTATTAAAATTAAGGCATTTAAAAGTTTTAGTCTCTAAGCTCCGCACCCTAACAGTAATTTAGATAACTAATTATACAACTGATGTACATTGACAACTAATAGCTTAGTTGTCATTACATATTCGCCCTAGGGATAATAATTCACTACCTTAGAGGCACGGTACCCAAAATTTGATTCGCTAGTGTCTAAGTCTAAGTATATCATATAAGATAATCATATAATTTGGAATACATTTAAGAGTGTACGTTTCTAAATATTAGGGAGTAATTGGATAAGGGTAATGTATATTTTTGCCCTCCCAAAAGGGTAAGAATTTCACTTCCTGTTTTCCTGCATTATTAGATTGCCCAAAATTTCTAACCACAGAAAATTTCGAATATTATCTCCACGTATTTTGTACTTTTTTTTGTAAAAAAAAAATCTAAAACGCATGAAATGTATCGTTCCAAAATTAACATTAAGATTGGCTTTTGAAATCTCGAGTTCTTCTGGACCCCCGAAGGGCCAGGGACATCTCTAGCCAACGTTCTTTGTTTGCTTAGCTTGAACACGCACAAAAATAATTGAGGATCTCTTTTTAAAGTAACATATATTATATTACTCCATTTTTACCCAGTCCCCCTTTAAACCCGCTTAAAAATGTATTAAGAGCAAGTTTTAGAAATAAAAAAATCTATACATACATTTATTACATTTTCTTTATAAAAGGTAAGTTGCACACAAAAGCGGGGCCTTGTAATAAAAAAGCGTTAAAAAGCCCTTTATTTATACTATCAGCTTATGATAAAAAAATTTTAAAAAAGTTATTATTTTGACCCTTCAGGGCCATTGGACTTCAATCCTTTTTTGCATACTAGCCACATGATCTTTTCTTTTTTTTCAGCTACAGGATTACATTATGCCCTCCTACAGGATAAAAGCTGAGCACACTTAACACTAAATTTTCAATAATTGAATTAAGAGATCGTAAGGTAAATTAAATTTTTCGTGTGGTTGATGGAGCAAGGTAATTTTTTTTAATACTAAAGTAAAATACATCGCTCAATTTAAAAATAAATATAGGTGGCCGCACCTTCTGGGTTGAGAGGGGCTCCCATCCAAAAAAAAAAAGTATACTCTTCATTTTATGCATTAACGTTAGAGCACTAAAACAGATTAAAAAGTACCCATGTGTAGCATAATTTTATTAGGTTGAAATATTAAACTTTATGATCAGTTTTAGAGGGCAGGTTGGCAACTTCCTGCGTGAATAGTGGTATGCTGTTAGCCCCCGCAAAAAATTAGCCATATACTTCAAAACTATTCAATAGACTATTTTATTATTAGTAGCCGCAGCCTGCTTTCTCGAACAATAACTAGGGATATCGCAGCTAAGCGCTATAGCAAAGCAGTTAATTTCCTACTTTGCTACACCCAGCGACAAAGGCGGCGCTAGCCTTTCATCTCCAGAATCGAAATCTGAAGATCGAATATATATGAAGTATTATATCTGGCCATTGTACATAATGAGAACTGTAGAAAGTAGTCGTTATCTAACAAGCATAATTCTAACCTGGACAATTCATTTATTCAGAGCAAGATCTTTATTAAATTTCACTTTTAGTAAAAGCTTTGCCTAAGTTGAGTATTGTTTTGGTCACAGCACCCAGGACGAATTATAACGGTAAGTTCTATATATTTTTACTTTTATGTAAAGGTAAACCTTACAAATGCGTGTAGTTTTCGTTGGGGTTCGTTAATCCTCATTCATAAACTTACTGTAACATCGTGTTTTAACGTTAGCCTTGGTAGTATATCCGTAGGTAGAAACCTTGTGGTGTTAAGTCTAAGGGATTTTCTCATACTACTTACCTATTCTACTAATTTGTTTTGTACAAAATTGTATAAGAATATAAAGGCGGGCCACTAACTACTTACATAGATTCCTACACTAACTATTAAATTTCATCCCTGAAAATGCATCAAGGCTAAAGTCTCCTATTTTCTACGGGCATACCTTGATCTTTTTATATGCTTTTTTTTGTCTAAATATCCGATCTTGTGCACATGTTTCCATGCAGGAATATGAAAAGGGTAGGGGTAAACCCTTTCCGTTTACAATTAGCCAATGAAAAGTTCTATCTTATTATATAGTTTATCTGGTAAATCTAATATATTTCTTTTAATAGTTATAGCGTCTAATGGTAAATGTCCTTTTAAACAATAATACTACATCCCCCTGTAGCAACATCCTTAATAAACCTGACTACTCACTTTGTAAAACCATAAAAACACTTTTTCGTAATTTTTACTAAGATTTAATTCGAACTGTAGTTTTACTGGTACAAAGATTATTCAACCCTTTCTATCTTTATTCAGTACTGTCAATAATTCATTAGATTTTTCCTTTTAAACATGGGATCTTAATGGCCTAGTATTCTATATGAGATTAGTTTTTTCTCTACAAATTAGCAGGCTCTTTTGCGAAAAATTTTTTTTTATTCTTGCGAGCCGCACCCTTATTTCATGCTCATAAAAACAAAAATAAAAGTCTAAGTCTTATCTTATATTACAAGAAAAGTGTTACTTTGTACGCGAATTCCAACGAATATAAGTGCCTTTTTAGACTCCTCTTTTGAGTCTTTAAATCCCATACTTAGAAATACCAGCGCCAGGGGTTTCAATTTATAACAGGCTTTTATATAAATAAATTAATTGGTTTTATTTAAAGGATAAATATCTCACTTAATATGTGGTCCCTTATACCATACACCCATATAAAAAAGTATTGCGCCTAGCTGGTCCTAAAGAAAAATGATGGACTTGTGGCCCTTTCATACTTAAAATAGAAATTAAGATATTTAACTATCACGGCTAAAAAAAAAGTGGAAATAGTATTTTGTGGCTATAGCTAAAATCAATGCGTTACCTTAAGTAATTACCGTTAACGCTTATTTTTTAATAAGATAAAACCACCCATATTTTTATACGAGGCTTCGCTCATGTAAAGTTTCTCTTAAAGCATGAAATAACGATGGTTTTTTAAATTATCTGAAGTCCCAATTTAGTCACTGAACAATAAAATTCTGGTGTTTAAGTTTAACATAATTTAAATTATCATTTATTCTACTGTTTTTTTGCTATTTTTTCTAGCTATGCCTTACAAAGGCTAGCAAAAAATTATAAGCCTCAAAAACAACGTCATCATTATTGATCCTTGTTCCGGGAAGTACAAAACATAGTATTTTAGTGCTTTGTAGTTAAATGTGTGCAGAGGCCAGGATATTTGGTTAGAAATATCTTTACGTGCGGCAAGCCTATCCATCTTTATGAGCAACTCGAAGCCTAAACGTAATATTATGTATTATTTATAGCTAACGATAAAAGGTGGATAATTAACAAGACTGATTAACATATCACTATGGTTAATTAGCGACTATTTCTAAACTTTACGTTACAACACGTATAGTTCTCTGCAGGATCGCTACTTAAAACTATGAGATTGTGCCCATTTTTTATTGTAATGGGTTTTCCCTTGCTAATGTCTATCTTTATATGCCCAATTAAATCGGGTTATGTCCTAGCTATAGTGTTGTTAAGAATTTCATGATGACTATCGAAAAAATGCCTACTGTGGTAACCTAAAAAGTGTTCGAAGGGAAAAATGTAAGATTAACACCCTTTAATAAAAGGTAACAAAAATTGTGTTCGTTAGCTAAGGGATAAGAATCAAACTTTAGAGCCTGAACAATTAGGAATCCAGAAATATCACCCTGCAAAAATGCAAATACGGCCCCCATATTAGAAACCGTAGGGGAAATGCCAGAAAGTATATTACGTACCGTTAGGAATTAAATTATGATCCAAAATTTAATTCTTTTTGAGTTGCGTATTCCATGCTTGTAGGTTTCAACATTGATAAGCACCCCTAAAGGGTGCTAAAAGGGGGGATAATGAGCTGCTAGGCTTCTATAATTTCTTACAGAAATTTCTGAATACCCGACCCGGTATGTTTTTCTAATGTAAGAGGAGATAACCACACCCTAAAATGTATCTTGGTTTTGAATTATCGTTTTTTTGCTTTATTTTCTACGTATTATGAATTTTAAATGTATGTATTTTCCAGGGTTTTCTATTATATATTCTTTTCCTAAGATTTATCTATCTAACTTTTTCTTCCTTAGCATGATAGATGTATTTACCACCTACCAAAAGCCAGAATTAAGTTTACTTTAATTTCATAACTTGATTATATAAATATTTATTTACATAAGCAAAGTAATTTAGATATACCTCTACCCAAAAGACATACTCAACCATCTCTATTTAGAATCCTGAAAAATCTTAAGGGGTTATTTGTTTTATGACGCTTTTAAAGGAGAAAAATATAGTAAGGTATCTATCTTGAAGAATAAATACTTTACCAACATCCTATATCTTTTTAAACAGGATAATAGACCTTCAGGTACCTTTACAGGGTCCGGTACCCCTTTTCACTACTTTTTAATTCTCTGCCGTCAAAATACCTTTTAAAATAAGAAAGCCTAGGCAGGCAGGAGTACCACCGGAATCTAAACCTAATTTGTCTTGGAATAGACTATCTCAACTTTTTGACTCACAGTAGGCCGCCCTTTTCGCCTTAACCGCTTCTAATAGATTTACCATAAAACTTTTAAGTGATTTAAGAAGGTACATCTCATAGGGGTGCAAGCTCTTAATAAAAAAAAATATTTTGTTTTTTGCTGACATGCACCCAGAAAGTAGCCCCTTATTTTTCTATCCAAACGTGTTTCCCTATCCCATAGTTCTCAGGGTAAGTGATAAACCTCACTTTATTTTTTAGAGCTTCAAAGCTTGTTTTTTTAAGTTATATCTTGATTGGATTTTAAGATTAAAAATTAGATCCTTTTTCATTTAACCTTCTCAACTATAATCTTTTTCAAAGATAATTAGGATTCATCAGGGAAAAAAATATTTTCTTTCTACCTTTTTTTTTAGTAATTATTTTGCTTTTTTAATTTTTTTCCCTGATTCTGTCAGCTTGTAATTTTAAACTCCTCTTTATTAATCTTTGATCTTATTTGAAAGAATATATCTTGTCTTTTTCTATAATGTTATATTGTGTTCTCATTTCTATCTAAGGGCTAATAGCAATCTTGGTGGACTCGAGTGCGTTCAGAACAATCGAAATTTAAAAATCATTAGTAAATTCGAATTTGCATCAAGTTGTAATTTTAGTAATTTTTGTTTCCATCACATGGGAAGCTTTTTTTTTTTATTTCTTTCTTTCAAGGATCTTGTTGTCAACAATAAGGAATCTTTAGTATTTTTTGGTTTTTAAGGGGGTTTTATCATTTGAAAAACCCCTTATTTATATAATCAAATATTTTTAAATGCCTTTTTATTACTGAAATCATATACAACCTTAAATGAATTTAAATGAATTCATTAGGAAAAAAAAAAAAGAATTAAACATTAACTAGTTAAATATCAAAAGATCACTAGCCCAAGTTAAATAAAATACTTTATAGGAAGTATAATGATATTTCAAGTGCCGAAATTTCTGAAGTACCTATTTCTTTATAAATATGGGTTAAATACTAATTAGGAGAATATTAATAGCGATATGTCAAACAAATTGATAATAAGATATATAATAATTAAGCTAAGTTCACTACTATACTTTACATATTAAGTTAATTACAAATAACTGCCTTAATATAACAACATTAAAGGATTTATTTTGTGTAATTTTTATTATCTGATTCCCTGGGATCGCATGGCGAGGGAGCTTCACTAAGTGTTGCGTTTCGCGAGGTTGAGACAAAAAATCGTAGCCAGCTACATATTAATTATTAAAAATTTAAAAATTCCTTTCCTACGGAGTCGAAGTCGAAAGCCCCTAAAAATTCATTGTTAATTTGCTACGATATTTGTATCGTATTGCGTGTCCAGAGGTCCAGCAAGGCTTAGCGCCTTAACAGAAAAAAAATTATAAGCAGCCAAGCATTTCTATAGCTTAAATTAGTGTAACACTCCTTATATTATGTAAGTGGCAAGTTTGAAAAAGCGAAGCAGATAAACATGAGCTTTAGCAATCTTTAAAAAAAACAATAGCACAGCTTACGATAATAAGATATAATCTACTTGATATCTATTAATATAATAGGGGGCAAATGCCCCTTTTTATTTGGCCAATTCTCTTTCATTAAGAGCCCTCGCAGTAGGGTGAAAACCACGCACAATTCTGTAATAAAGAAACTCTAGTTCATCAAAGGATTCTGTCTTGATTCATCTTTTAAACTAAAAAATCTGAATAATTTATATTATTCAATAGTATCAAAATTTGAAATTTTTTTTAACACGGATAGTAAATTTTTTTCATTAAACTAACTCTTTAAAACTTAAATAATCAAAAAGCATAGTCGTATTTTACCATTAAATACCTCAACAAAACACGTCATAGGGGCTTTAGTACCTGCGTGTAAAGATTTAAAAGATTATAATTTTGAATTTTTTTTATTTGTGTATAGGTTTTTACAATAGGGGGTATTAACATTCATTAAGAGGTTAAATTTAGATGGCTAAAATATATTATGCTCTATAACTTGTAGATTACATTTCAATTCCTATTACACATACCCTAAACTTTAAAAGACTATTAAGAACCTTTTGCAATCAATTAATCGCTTACGAATGTAAGGGAACCTATTATTAACTTAATATTATAATCAGGTTTTATGAAATCTTATGTTTATATGAATTACACAA
>JACYFI010000398.1:0-13958 GCA_020975735.1 Ophiocordyceps xuefengensis
GAGTCTAGTTAACACCGATGTGTTAAGCTGCTTGCTGTTAATTATCCAAAGTATTTATTTCCTCTAGTATCAATATTAATAACATTCGACCCTTTCACACCCTATTAAGGTTATAGCGATTTAGCTTATCTTTGCCGTGGTTGTTTATCTGTAAGTTTTATACCTATCTCTCGTAATATGTTTTAATCTCTCAATTACTTGTGAGTTAATATTATCCGTTGCTGGCATTAGCAATTGATTCCTAGCTTCCTCATTAAGTATACTCCCTCTCTTAAAAACTTTAAAATTTCTTCTGTTATTGTTATAGCTGAAAAGAATTGACTTTTCTAGTACGTTATATTTTTGTGGTTTTAAAAAAAGTTCTTAGATTGTATTTTCTCTTTTCTATAACTGGTTCTTTATCAGTAATTTACTCATAATATCAGATAAAGGACAGTACTATTATCGCATAGTCTTAAAAAGGAGCGAGCTGCGTCGTTGAAAAGGTGGTTTTACCGTAAAGTTAAATGCATTAACAAACTTAATCATTCTATAAAATCTAATAACGTAATTTCTAAGAGCTACCAATCCCCTCCGGTGGATTAGTAAATTTTTTATTATTATATTTATAACCCAACAATATATACACCTTTATTTCTTCCGTACGAGGCGATAGGGCGAAGCCCCATCATTTAACATTGAATATTTCTCCAGATACTATTTTTCTATGGATTACGGGGTGTTCTGACTGTTAGTGGTAATATCGTTTTTTTTCAATTGATGAGCTGCGCACTTAATAATATTGTGTAACAATCTTTTAAAAATCTTATTACTTTTTATTAAAACCCCTATTATGGTATATAATAAAATGTCGTAACGCAAAAGTTACCTATCTTCTCAATGGCTGAAAATTATCTACTTATCAGTGTCACGGGTATTAAATAAGCAAATGCAAGCAAGTTTTTTTTATATTTTAATTACTCATTTATACTTCTCTATAAAAACCAATACATAAGACCTATGAGCTTAAGTTCGATTATTTATTCTTTGTGATCCGTTTCGATAGGTCTGGATATATCTTTAAGCCCTATAATTATCGAGGCTATAGCTTCAGCGTTTCTAAGCTAGCCATATAATTAATTAAGCCAACCAAGTACATTTTAGTCGATGAACCTGCCACACCTTATAGGTGTTGGGCTGCGGATCGCCCATTATTCTTACGTATATCACTCTATGTTTATACCTACACAGAAGTCAATTACCTTGTGCCCACAAATAATGTTACCATATTTGCCTTGTCTAGATTTGCTTTAGGGTTTCTTCCCTCACAATTTGAGGTTTATCCAGACAAGTTCATTTCTACATATGGTATTTAAGAGATTGCTCATATCTTTATTTCTTTACCAGCTACACAGTCAGTGTATGTCTTTCACTACACCTACCGACAAGTTCTTCGGAGATTTATGGTCAATCGCCCGTTCGGACTTTTATAACCTGGACTATGGAAAAATCACCGTGCTTCGGGTCGCAACTTTAGACACCCTGTTTTCGTTATTTTAACGCCCCGGTTTTAACTACGCATAGCTCGCATCTAACGTTAACTTGGTAGACCCATTATTAAAAGGTACGTTCTTTTTACGAAACTTCTTTAAAAAACTACTATTTTCGTTTAGCTTCCATCATGGTAATTTGTCACATCCTCATGTATCATATTTAGGCTTTTGGGAGGTACCCCATTATTTAAAAACAGGTTTTTGTCCGTTCTACATTTATAGGCTACACTATTTGTCACCTCCGTTATTCATAGAATCTACTTTTTGATTTATTTTCCTGAAGTACTAAGATATTTCAATCACTTCGGCTTTAGAGATAGAATTCTCTTAGAACATTATGTAGCTTATAGAGAGATTACCCCAATTTTGCATTGCCCAAGTTACTTTGGACTTTTAAACAACAAATAGCAAATCAATCCAGAGAGATAGCAGCTCCCTAATTTCTAAGGTATAAAAAGATTATTGCATTGCTGAACCAGCAAGACATTTTCCTAATTATTTTAAGTAAATAATAAGTTTACCAATCTTAAAATAAACTTCAAAAATAAAAGAGCTTTTAGCATAAAGGAAATAAGGGTTTATTTAACCCAGGTTCCCAATCAGTCCTCTTTCACCAGGAGCGAAGTAAAAATATTTGGGGTTTTATTGCTTTAGAGATATAAATATTTCTCGTTGATACATGCATAAATTCCAATAATATTTCATTTCATATTACTTATATAATTTACAGTATACTTAAAGATCTTTTGTTTTTTAACTGTAGTTCTAATGTTCTAAGTAAGGTATTGGATATTTCGGGTTTTACTGTGCAATCGAACAAAGGAAAACGTTCTTCCCAAGGGGAAGGCGCTTAACCCTCAGCCATAAACCCCGTGTGCGATCTTGACATGTATTAGTGGTTAGGCATTATTAACACTAATACTATAATATATAACTAAAACCTTCACAGTATATTTCTATTTAAATGTAAAACACCTTCCGGCCCTTAATATTTACAATTTGTGAAATATCAATAACCCTTCAAATACAAAAGATATAGCATAATATCTTTGCCTTGCAGCACAAAAATATACATATACTGTTTTTGTACTCAGAACCTACGAAGCGGCAACGCACCCTATCGAGATAGGGGATGTTGGGGACGAAAAGAAAATAAAGCAGGGATAAGCGTTAGCACTATGAAAATTATCATGAAAATAATTATTATTCAATTTTGTGCACAGCTGCATTGTGTATACTTCTGGACCTCGTACGGTTTTCCTCAGGCCTTGCACCCCCCGCGGATTCTTTCGAGATATGAGTGGCGTGGCTTGATCTCTTCGAAAGGAAAAATTAATAGTTGCCTTACTTCTGATACGTTGTATAGTGAAACCAGTTAACTTAATGTAAACACTCCTCTTACTTATGCCAGCCAGATGCAGGATAAAATAAGCAACAGGACTCGCCTTCTTATTTTTTCATAGTTCAAACCCAGCAGGCCTTGACGGATTTATTACAAGGCCTGCCTTTCACAACTCCTTGAACATAATTTTTCTACCCTGATCCCTTGCTTTGCTACACCCCACATGGTGGCTAAATGTTGGCTAGCCCCAAAGGGCTTATGGTTAGCCCACTCCCGATCTATCTTGAGTAGGGTCGAGGAAAATTTAATTTAGTTAATAACGGTTTAACAATAGGTTTAGTAAGTGTATGTAAAATCTATATGTCTTATTAACGAAGAGTTACTTGGATTTGAACAAGAATTGGAAGTTTGAAGCTTCTTATTTTTACCCAAATAAACTACACTCTTTATGTTTTACTGCTACCTAACAGCGTACAGGATGCTAAAGGGGGCTTAGTAATTTAGCTGAGCTAGGTACTAATGAGCCAACCTGCCCATATAAACAGCCTTCTTACAAGAAGGAATATCCGATCCGAAGGATTTGTTTAAACAAACCCTAAAAATTCAAACTTACCACCTTAAACCACCGGTCAATTTCTTAATCCTACATTTGAAGGCCTTGTCCTTTAAGCTTCTTTATATATTCCTGTTATTAAAACTTTAATCCTGCTTTGGTTGGAGTCCCCTCCCTTTATATTTTTTCCATTTACTAATCCTAATCCTAGCCCTTGCTTTGGGCATCCTTACTCCTAGCTGCGCCGTAGCAAGAATAACTAATCGAACTAGCCTACAAAGGGAATCAGATAGCCACGCATAAACCAATATTCATAATTCCTTAGGAACAAGCGTTCAGGATTAGCTTAATGCAGCGATTAGAATAGGCAGGTTCTAATTCCTCAGCGAATCGAACGCTGATGATATTCTTATCAAGAAATACACTTACCGATTAAAAGTTAAATGAATCTATTACTCATATATATTTTAGATACTTGTGGATGGCCCTTAAATACTACTTAATTACCCAGTATTCCCTTTACAGCGTGAAGTATATTCCACGATTCGTCTTTAATATAGTACCTTTTAGGGTAGCTCAAGCTTCACACCTATATCTATAAATTTTGGTTCAAAGATATGATAAAAAGCTCCCTAGAAGCAAGACTATTTTTGTTATTGTTTTTTGCTTATTAATTTTACAGCTGGTTTAAGCGGAACAGTTCCCAAGGGATAGATTAGTAGAAGCGTTAAGGGCAG
This sequence comes from Ophiocordyceps xuefengensis, assembly GCA_020975735.1. NCBI lineage: Eukaryota > Fungi > Ascomycota > Sordariomycetes > Hypocreales > Ophiocordycipitaceae > Ophiocordyceps > Ophiocordyceps xuefengensis. The sequence goes on from JACYFI010000398.1 coordinate 4,165, forward strand.
GCAACAAAGCGGTACCACCCACGTCTCCTGTATAGAAGAAACAACCGCATTGATCAAAAGAGTATAAAATCACCAAATATAACACAGTATATCTTTGAACTTATATAAACAATTGAGAAATAACAGGATTGGGATACCTTTTAACTCTTGTGTGTATGACAAAAACGTTCCTACCATTGAACTATTTCTCTATTTATTTTTTATATTATCGGTGTCCCTTTTATTATTCTGATGCCTTCATACAAAAATAAGCAGTCTTCATATAAATACACAGGAGAATCGGACAGCAGGTCTAAAAGTCACTGAACCTCCGTTACTATTACTTCACCGAGCGTATAAACGAAAAGATATTTTGGTTACTTGTTTGGTTGTGGAAAATACATACATGCATGCACACTATTTTCTTGTGTTATCACGCGCTGTATCCCTATTTTTTCCCTTAAAAACGTTGCAAAAAAGGACGGCCAAAGTATTTTTATATAACAGGGCTATTCTCGTGTGAAGTATTATAAACATGAAACCAGCCGCCCTATTTTTGCGATCGCCAGGGGGGAAGGGGTGTTAAATTAGTAAATCAGAAACAGAAGCGAAGTCTGTGATAAGCCTCGTGCGTAAATTTAACTATTACTGGCCTTGTTTTATTAAATGATCAGTTAGCAGTTTAGAATATAGAAAATTACAACAAGGATAGTCGGTTAAATAACAGAACAAAGATTAAAATTGTTACCTAAAGAAAGTCTTTAACTTTAAGACCTAGACCAAAACCTTATCTTATACTGTCATTAGTTGCTGTATGAATATAAAGTAGATATTTAACTTTTGGCTACCATGCTTAAGAAGCTAAACATAAAGTTTCAATCTTAAGGCAGTAGAACAGAAGAGAATGATTCAAATTTATAGCATTGGCTTTCTAAAAAAATAACTTATATAATATTTTATTGCTATCATCTGAATCTTGTTTTATCGTACATCTATTATGGCAACCTATCATCGCAATAACCTAAGATTATACTAGCAAACAAACAATCATATATTATAAGAGAAGTCTATAATAATTTTTATCCTCTTAGGACATTGCAGACTTGGTTTTTGTCATATTACCATCCAATTCATTACTTGTAACAAAAATAACATTAGCTGTGTTTGGTTTCTATGATTTTATTATATGTAAGTGGTAACCTAACTTTCCTCATTGAGCTATAATATCGACTATATTTACTTGTTGGATAAGTAATAAATTAGATTAGTTTTAATTTTACTAATTATAACTATTAATTTGCTGCCATATGTAAGGCAATTTGGCCGTAATTGCATAATTAATAATATTTGTTACAAATAATGCTAAAGGGATACTATTGTTCAAATTATTGCTTGTGAATTCACTTGTTCTTATAGTTATTAACATCAGAATAAATAAAAAATAATATAGATCGGGCACCAATTATAACAATTAAACTAAGAGAAACCTATAAAGGTTAATCCTAAAATATTAATAAAGGAAATTAGTTGCAATATCCTATTAAAGAACATAAAGATGCTTATAGGATTATTTAATTTAATTATAACAGTATACCGAAAATAATGCAATTATATTTAAAACAACTCTAGGAATCTACTCTGTATAACCATTGAGAATACATCGTAAACGGGTCGAAAGATCAAACCCATTTTGACTACTGCTTTATTTTTTTTTTTACCCTAAAAATAGGACTAATATATTTATAGTGGGCTACTTTATAATTTTTTTGTTGTCAAAGGTTATACTCACACTATAAAGCATTTCTAACCCTTGCTTTCATTCTTACTTCCCTAGGCTTGCGCCTCCACAAGCAAGAAATAACTAATCGAGAAGCTACCGTTAGAAAATTGTATCGATGAGCCGTACGAGCAACTATAAACCATATTCATTAATCCTTAGGACAGTCAGGATAAAGTGGGTTCGAACACTTCTGTTCCTGCTGGTGGTAGGTGAAAACATACATGCACCCCTCTCGGGGCTTGGAAAATAACCCGTACACATCCTGCCGACCTTGATAAGGGGAAAAGAAGAGTCTACATCATTTGTGTTACTGTCCTTGTTGCAGTTTGGTATTTTAGTAATATTTTTTTACCTAGCTTGCGTGCTTGGCTATAAGAAATAAAAGGAAAAAATAAAGGAGTAAGGCTTCGCACTTACTCAAAGTGGTACAAAATATGTAAGGAAAAAATCTACACAAGCTCTTATTAAATAAATCCCCTACAGGGGGTCCTTCGCCAGAGAAGAGGGCTGTTTGAATCATAACGGCGGCTATTGCTCCAGACTTGAATGCACATATCCCAGATTCGAATCTGTAGGCTATTCATGAAACCTTTTACCCCTCTTTAAATATATTTTTGTAATTTGCTTTCGATATTTTTTATTGGCAAGTCACGCGACACCTTTCTTCCTACTTACGGAGAAGCTAAGGATCAGCGAGGCTCATATTTGAAACCATCGTAATAAATATTATACAAGATCACAAAGCATGTTTTATAGATAAGGTGAAGAGTGTTTGTATAATCAACAGGCAGTTTTATTTATTAATTAAATAGATTTAGATTTTTGTGCTTCTATATCCTAACCGAAGGTTATAGATAAAGGGGATTTTGTCAGAAGTTAGAAGCACCCTAGAAGGCTCCCACCTATAGGCTCCATATAAAGGATATTTATTTAGGTTGCCTAGTTATAGCTTGTGAGCCACCCTCAAAGCCCAAGCTAGGTTCTTTACCTAGCTCCCTTTGGCTTTAGGCTTGCGCCAGCAAAGGGGGATAAAGGAGGTATGGAATACCCAGCAATGTTATTGACATGCTCTCACCTACCAACCCAAACAACACTAAATTAATTGACCTCTTAATACATATAATTCTTAAATATTTATACTAAGAATTCTATTGTTAATAATAATGAGTTAGGTTGTTTTGAAATTTTTATTGCTAAGCAATAACAAATGAGCCCTTGGAAGTTAGCACAGCTCTTTAGAAAAAAATTTGAATAATGAAATCAATTATGATATCAATCATATGAGTCGCTCAAATTGAAAGTCTCCCATCATAATCCCCATCATAATCTGGTTTCGAACTACTCATTATTATAAGCCTGTTTTATCATCATTTAACTATTGTTAGTCTTCTATCTATCGGAAGTTTATTGTCATAAATAACATCCAGAGTCAGAATCCTTTCTGTTCTCTTTTAGCTTCCTTTATTTCTCCGCCGGCATGATTACAAAATCTGTTAGGCGAAAGCTCCATCCCTTAGATTCTAATTCCGAGGAGATCGATTGACTACTATGAATTTTGGTGAGCTTTATCTTTCGGATTGGTGGTACAGTAGGATTAACTCGGATAGTTGATGATGATTCTTCGAAATGTTTGGTTCGTGAAGGAGATGGTGTGCACTTCTTGATTCTATGTGATAATTCATCCCCCCTCCTAAAGTTTGACCCACCCTGTCTTGGTTCATAATATTCACACTTTGGATATGAAAACCCAAGAAAATGCGGATCCGCGCTGCTGGTAATTCTACCTCACTAGGTTAATTACTCGACGCCAAGTCAACCGACTATACTAATTCACTCTGCTGAATTCTCTCGGCACTGTAATCACGAAGCTAAGCGATCCCTTATTCTAGTGAGCAATAAGCAGAATCTGCTCTACCTTGCGTTATTTCTCCATAGGTATGTCTAATCAAGGGTCGGAATTCATTAGGCATTTCTTTCTTTTTGGCCTAGTATTAGAAATTTGACCCATTGGGTTTTCTCCTCGGGCTATAGTATTCTAGAATGCGGTCCATAATTTCCGTCCCTGAGGCCGGAGTCCCTCTCAGATAAAGTACTGTTGAGAGTCCTGTTACCATCTAGGCCGTTCTAAAGCAAAAAAGGATGCAGGTGAGTACTAAAATATCTCTTATTAATATTTGTTTATTATCAGTTGTCCTTCATTAGTTCTTTTTTTGTGCAATGTTTTAATTGTATATCGTTTATTTATGTATAGGACCCCCAGTAATAAGTTCGAAAGCTCAATATAAAACAGTCATACAGATAACAAAGTGTCATAAATATCGTCCGTTCATTAACCCTAAATGAATGGGATCTTGTTAAATTATAGGCTAAATATTCTTCATAGGCCTACAGCTATGAAGGGATTGTACTATGAAAACGGTGGAACCCATGGAACCCTGTTCCAAAGCAGGAAGCAAAGTACCCAGATCACACCATCACTTATATAAATGATGGAAACACCCGTAATTCCTTTTGCTTGAACAAAGAGTTGTTACATGTTATGTTTTTATGAAACAATTTTTCAATAATCTAATTATTGCTACAGACCTATTTCTTTATGGCAATAATTTGTATTACACATCAAGTTTTTAAATAAAAAATTAAAGAACCACTTAATTAACGCATAGTTGCGTACACACAAACCTTTTTATCTTTATGAATATTGAGGTCGTTTGAACCTTCTTCGATTTAAATCATGACGTAACTATAAATAAGTTAGGCTACAATGTACTCATTAAATTAAATTAAAAAGAGCACCTTAGCTGTTGTACAAAACCATATTTTAATATTTTAATTTTTTTTATATAAATAAATTTATAAGAGTTCCCGGAATCTAACTAAGTTAATAATACTAAAAATATATATACTATTATTTAATATATACTTTTAAAAAAAGGCCTTATTTTTTCCTTTTTTTTTTATTGTTTATAGAAAAGTAAGGTACTAGATAGCTATTAATTCTCTCTACTTACTGGATATACCTGACTTTTAAGACTTTTTACTTTTTTAATACCTTCGTTTGTCTAATGATCTTTAACCAGCTATATCTCTGACTTAACCTTTAATAAATTAAATAATCTATAAACTTTTATACCTTGTTCAAAGGGATATTTTTTAAAGTAAAGAAATTTATTTATCTTTAAATCATTAAATTTATCATACACGATAATTTACTTCATCTGGGTCTATTTAGAAAGCTTTCTCAATCTTTCCACACCCTAATTAAACCCATAAATTTCTGTTAAATGACGAAAACTTCATCTCTCGCAGGGGTTGAGTAAATAGAGAAAACTAAATGCTAACATTTATAACCCAGTTGTATAGTTTATATATTAATAGATTTACATAAAAAACCTTCTCCCATCTACCAATCAGCCCAAAATCAGTTTTTAGATCTTAATATCATTGTTCGTATAATCACCCTAAAGGCGGCTGTACCACAGTTTAAAATTAGGGAAAATGACATTTTAATTTATCAGCAGCATTCCTGGTTCGATAAGGATCCCTTTATACTTTAATTAAAGCTCATACTACCTTCATATCAGGCGTGCTTTACCTGTTAAAAATAATTTATAGCTTGTTTAAATAAAGAGGATATTCTTGTCTTTTTTGAGTCATAAAGGCGTTATTTATCGAAATAATGAGGATAATTTTTTTCAGCCACAACCCTTAGGCGGATTGGGACACTAAGCTTGCCTTATTTTATCTCGATACTCATTAAATTGTACATAATCCCAAAAAAGTATGAATTTTTTCTTAGTATAGATACTTCTCTATTATGTACTCTATTTTTTTAATTTAGGTGTTCAATTATATGCCTGGAACCTGTAGAACTACTCCTTGAGACTTAGCCTAAAACTCCCTTCACCATTGTAAAATCTAGGGTTACGAAAGGAGGTAAGAATGGAATGACTTTTGATTCTCGGTAACTAATCAAAATCTTTTGTTACAGTTTAGCCGCGTAATATGTAAAGGCTCTGGATTTTCAGGTTACAAGGCAGGGGTTTATATAAAATATTTCAAACTTTAAAAATTGTATAAACTACTTAATAGTATATAAACAATATTTCTTGAACACTTTGAAAACAAAAAAGTAAACTCATTAAGAAGCAAAATGAAATACCTAAGGCTAATACTATCGTAAAAATTGTACAATCTGTAAGCCTCCTTTTCTATGCCCCTTTAATTAATAAGAGGTGGTGGGCGAACGGAATAGTTGCATTCCCAAGACAAGTAAGTATTATGTATTGAATAAAGGTAATTCGAAAGGAGTTAATAGCTTCTTTCCCATAGGAGCGTCATTGAGCTCCTAAAATCTATCTGTGGTGTTAAAGCACCTACACCTTTATCTAGTTTTATTCTAGAAATTCTTATATAATACTATTATTATTTTCTATCATTCTACTTTTATCTTTTTTTTAATTCATCTAACCCTTCTCTAGTTTAAATGGTGTTGTTTTTTTCCATGGTTAACAGCGCTGTTTAGATCTTCGGTATTTTTTTAATTCTTATAACCATGTAATTTAATTTTCAAATATAGGTAAACTTTATTACGAAACATCTGTAAATTTTTCGACATATAAAACTCCGGACAAATCTAATCTTAAATTATATCTACCACAACTTATGTAAGATATTAAACTTCTTAAAATTCTTTATTTTTTATCTGTCTGTTGAAGTTAAATAAACTTAATCATACGTTTCTCCCTAAATTTTGTTCCGGGTGATCTTTTTTAATGCTATAAAAAAACACCCTTTCCGCGTCTGTTAAAACCAGCTAATCAGTTTAAATAAGTAAATTACTTTTTGGGCGAGTCACTACTGGTTTTTAAAGCTGGGCTTAGGGAAAACTAAGCTTAACGCATCCAGATAATTTTTCCCACTATTTAAATGTAGTTTTAGATAGATATTAACCTTTATTAAACCCTTCTGTAGACGATGTTGACCTTTTTCATCAAAATTTAAAAACTTCTTTAAAAAAGTAAAATGTCGGATTGTTAACGAGTTAAAAAGGGGGGAGTAGTTGTCAAAAAATGATTTTAATTATTAAATTTAAATCTTCTAAACCAGATACTCTTAAATTGGAACAATCTTCGCTCCCTTAATTTGTTAGTTTTTACCTACACCAAAACAATTGAATTTGTTTAATAAGGCTATATCCTTTATATGAAAGACTTTATTCTGAAAATAAGCTTTTACCCCTAAGAACCTACCTTAGGAGTTTTAGGGAATCTGAGTAACACCCTATAAAAACCATCCTTCTCCGATCAGTAACCCCGTAATATAATAAAGGATTTAATTCTGAAGTTGATTTTAAATAATGTACTTTTACTAGAATATGAAGTTTTTGGTAATCTTTAAACATAGAATGGTTTTTTTCTCACATTTTTGGTGCGAAGCCGTCGGTAACTATTATGTTTAATACTCTTTAGAAATTTTTAAAACCAAGTTTCCCCTGACACTTAGATGCAACCTGTGCAGATATTTGGATAATATTAGGCACCGTCGTGCCTCGTTGCTCTTGTACAGATGTATTACTTAATCTGATTTTTAGGATCCCGATAGCCCCATTCCCTTAGGACTAAGCCAGAATTTGAATGATATTACTATACTCTCATATTAATGAGGACACTACAATCTTTCGATAAAAAGCTTAGTTTATAAATCGCCTTTTAGGGTTTCCCCGGAGTTTGGTACCTAATCCTCAGGCTTTTCTATGAAATAAGGATCAAAAAAATAGCAAGAAAAAAAAGCTTCAGATACTATAAAATAATATCACACTAATTTAATCCTCTTTTTGTAAGCGAGAAGTTGGTTACCTAAAAAATACGGCATAAAGATAAAAAACCCACGAAATGCTAAAATCTAGTGTTATTTTAGGTACAGTACGGTACCAATTCTTAACAAAAAAATATCTGGCTGCTGCAAAGCAGCAGCAGCCTTTGATTTTATGGGTTGAAAAATCACAAAAAATTTATTGTATTGTTTTATTACTAATATAATTGTTAAGGTGGACTCAATTATACTCGTAACTGGACCCCCTTTATTTGATTAGATGTATTTGATAGAAGTATTTCAAGTATCCTCTTCATGAGGTTAACGTTTACCCTAAAAATATTTTAAATCCCCTTTATATAAACATAAATAATTAACGAGTTTACTAGTCATAAGGAGATTTGTTAAAATTGGTAGGATATAATGTAGTGTTTCTGTCAGATGGGGCATAGAATACAAAACTTTTTTGGCTGCTCTTTTGAAAATAGGATAATTTTCTACCGTATAATTCAAATTAACCTTGGAAAAAATCTCTGCAAGGTGCTGTATGAACATAGCTCTTTATTATTCTATTTAATTTGTGGCTGTCGGTGGTTAGTTGTGAAAACATACATGCACCCTTAAAGAGCTAAGCAAGCTTAGTAAAATAATTATTATTAGAACAATACACATTGTTATTCTTCCTGAAGAATATCCTTGCGCAAGAATTTGGATAGAAAAATGGTCCGTCAGTGACAAGGAATACCTCGCTAGTCGCTGGCGAATTAGGAGTTCTAAACCTCTTTCTATCTAATGAGCCGTAAGCTTTTAATAAACAGGCTTTAGCCTCGCCAATCTTAAGATTATCTAAACGCTTATGTAATGCATAATCTCTCGGGGTCAAACATTGACCTTTATAACGATTAATAATATTTATTATCTCCATTCTGCATTAATTCCTATACTACAGACCCATCTTTTTTATCAAATAATTATACCTGAAATTCAAGGAACTAGTTGGAATTTTTCATAACCATGGTTTGATCGTTTAAGCATAAGCTTCGCTTAGTCACAAAAACTATTTTAGCTGTACTTTATATAATTGACCACCACCTTCTATTAAGCCGGCAAGATCAATAACCCTAACCTGTTTATTTAGGCGTCAAAGTTTTAATATTTTAATTAGTGTATAATAAAAGTTCTCTCATTTACAGAGTACTTTTATATTAAAATTAAATGAATATAACTTGCCCTAATTTTTTCAATATGGTTAACCTAAATTAGTTCGCAATAAAAGTATATTACTATATTTGTGGACTATATTTTAATTAATATTTTCAATTAAACGGATTATCTTTAACCCATAGTCCTGGTAACCCTGAAGAAATCATCTTATGGTCCCAGTTTCCTGCTATCGCCTTAAAGGGTTTCCCAACAATTGGATTAAATTTAGAAGAAAGGCACAATGTATTATCCCTTCCTGAGATTTATATCTCTAAATCATAATGTCAATAGATGCAATTCTTGTTAACTAAAGCTATAAAACAATAATAGCTAATATTAAAAAGAGCATAGATAATGCGAGCATTTGTTTCTTAAAGCTTATACAAGATATGCATAAGGCTAAGAAGGCCCATAGGGGGAAGTGAAATCTAAATGAAGGTGGATGGATCTTGAAAATTATTCGGACCCAAATCTGTCACTATATAAATAATAAAAAAACACACAGTTTTTTGAGTCATGGAAATTCTTCTTGTTTAAAAGGCTCTAAGACGAATCGACATTCTAGTAAACGTTTTAACATAAACGCCGCTTTACCGTTAAAGCTATAAGAAGCTTGTATTTTGCTAAATTAATATTATCTTATACTTTTACTTTTAACGCTTTGCATAAGGAAAAAAATACAAGAAGCAGTGCGGTTGTGCTTTATGTTTATTTTTCTCATGCCTGATGGCTTAGCTATAAAATTATTTTTTTCATCTTTTATATGCAGGCTACTCTTCTGTAAGCATACCCCTGAAAAGGATATGGGCACGCTGTCTAGTCACACCGAAGAGTTTAAGCGAAGCCAAGGGCTGAATACTGCTAAAGCTCACTTTTTTATTGTAAGGTAAATAAAAGGGGGTGCTCAACCAAGGATTGCAACGAAGGATAGATAATCCAGCTTAATGCTCGATAATAAACAAATGATAAGCTTTTGGCGCTATTTTACACATATGGGAATAGCTCCTAATCTTCAGTT
>JACYFI010000401.1:0-12956 GCA_020975735.1 Ophiocordyceps xuefengensis
ATAAGGCAAAAAAAATAAAGCACAAAAAAAATGGAAATGGCTAAGCTCCTATGAGTTTTAATCCCAGGTTATTTCATGATACTACAAATAAAATAAATAAAAGATTTAAATAATAAGTGTGGTATTGGACTAATATGTAGGATCTTCTATTTAATATTATCTCGAATAATTACTTTAAGTATTATTACAATCAGTGGCTAAGCTACGCTCTAAATAAAAATTTTAGTAGCTTTGTATATTATTCTTTAACAAGTATAATAAAGGCGCAGCCCACCAATCGTAAACATCTTTAAGCATTAAGTGGTGAAAAATATTAATACGAGAAATAGCACTTTTCTTCAAGAGACATCACAATATTTCTTTGTTGTGCATTATACTCAGTTCTTCCCCTATGTTTGTGCCTTGCTAGGAAAAAAGTGAGTAGCTTGCGACATAAGGGTAACTGGTTATTTATGTACCACATTATATACAGATACATTTAGTACGTTAATTAGATGAGTAAGGTCTTTGTGTTTTACCACTGATCAATTCTCCTGTATCTTCAAAGTAAGCCCCGTGCAAGCTAATGGGCCCGATCAGAGGCTCCTGAAATTGCTTTGGTAGTAAGTTCAAGTCTTACCGTGGGGACAGTGAAGGACCTTTAGTAATAACGGTGAATCAACATATGATTTTAATCATTAAATGTAAGGATTCCTAATACCATGCAAAGATCCTAAAATAATATTATTTGGACATAACGGAAGCTCTAAAATACTTTTTAGCCTCGCATCCCCTTTTAGGATCTCTAATAGTATATAACATGGGAAAAGAGTTATCATAGTAGAAACAATTTAGAAACGGCGGTGTAATTGGTGTTGGAACATTCCATTTTTCAATTAGAAAGTATTTGCTACTCTTTATTTAATTATATATCTATTAAAATAAAATTATTTAATCTTTTAGTACTGCGTAAGCTCTTTTCTTATTAACAGGAAAGCACCGGTTAAAAAAATCAGAAACAGCCTGCCAAAGATATTTTATTACACTTAAAAACTTGAGTGAAGATTATTGTTAAATTCTTTGTAGGGGGCATTACCTTTCATTTTCTAACTTGCGTCCTGACTGAGTTGCCGACAAAAAACTAAAGTACAGCATCAAAAGATGCATAATGCCATTTATAGCTTACGTGTTGCTTTTAAGGCCAAGCTATGCTAAACAGGAAAAAAAATTCCTAGAAAATCTGAATTAACAATAAATCTACTACTTTTAAGGGAGTTCGTTTAATTGGCAAAACCGTAAACTTGCATTTTGCTGTTCAGGTTCGATTCCTGACATCTCCATATATAAATTTAATAAAAATGTGCAGTATTGTATGTTAGACCAAACAACAGTCTTAAATATCTGGCCAAAATATAATTTTAAAGGCTGCAAAGGAAGGCTCTATATTAAATAATAATATTAACTTAATTATAGTGGAGCTTTGGTGTGAAACAAGTAAGACGCTTAGCGCAATATCGCTAGCTAAATAAGTAAAATAAAGCATATAACAAAGAAGGGTTGTTATATATTTAATTTGTTATTAAATAAGTTTGACTTGATGTATAACGTTAATTTTTTAATAGGATTGATAGCTTAATATGTTTATGTTATTAGATTTTATATAGTATAAAATATATCGTATTGAAAGCCCAAAGGGGTTTTCTGTTAAACCAAACGGGTATAGATAATGGTGGACGTTGACTAGGTTTCCATCAGCATGTGTCAGCTCAAATATGACTTACCCGTATTAATACTTTATGTTTATAAATTAACGGAAAGATAATATTAAAAATTATTACATTAACATAAAGTTAATTAGATGTTGGGAAAGTTATTTAAAGTTTTTCTAGGGGCGGAAGTTGTTGTACGGCTCTTTTCTTCAATATTTAAAAAATGATGATGTGACGATAAGAGGAAACTCTTAATTTTCAGGCGCAAGCTCTAATAAATTCAGATATTTATTTTTTTAATTCTATGAATAATCAATTCAAAGTAACAACAACTTTAACAATTTTTGTTACAAGAGGCGCACAGCACTAAAATAATTCACGTATAAAATTGACTATGGGTGAGAGCCTAAATTTCTGTGCTTACATGAAACTTACATTTACGTTTAATAATTTTCCTATTATCGTAAAATGATTCATTTTGAATATGAAGGGGCAATAGAAATATAACAACCTTGTAAATAACAATGAGGACAATAGTGGTGTTGTTTGGTAAGATTGGGTTAAAGATAAAAAAGCTGACTTCCGAAAGACATAATAAAAAGATACTTTGTATATTCTAAGGAAAGTAATATTCTAATTAAAACATTTGTTTACGCATTATCTAAGATACTAAAAGTAAGTACAGTAAGGAGGGAAGAAGCCCTAACACATGTAACCCTAGAAATTTAGACTCTCTTGCTACCTAATTGATCGTATTTAATTTGGAAATATGAAGGTTTATAGTAAATAAAACTCTTATAAGAAAGCATCTGATACTACATCTAAAAGCACGTACAGCTTAATTATTTACATATAGATATGCTGATAAAATTAGGGAGACGAGGATGGTTTAGAGTACAATTGATTTAAAATCGTAGTTGGTTCCACGTCCAATTACTAATAACTAGAGGAAAATTGTTTTTTTATTACGTAAAGTTATCAAATAAAGTGAAGGCTGGGCATATTATTTCTTGATTTAACAAGAATAATAAACGCGCAACCAAAAAGTTTTTATACTAATGTTATAGCTTGCCTGAATTATAATTGAATTATAATGGACTTGCAGTGGTTTTCATGGCGATCTGCGGTTGGTTTTTCTTATTTTTTTTGGTTTACTAAGCTATGCTATAAAAAAACAGAGGCGGCAAACGGCACGGCACAAAGTTTGTGTTAAGTGCTTTTTTCTATCTAAATTTAGAATATTATACCAACACCAAATGATTGAGGGTATACACGGGATAAATATATACACTTAAAACCCGGGTTTATTTCCGTTCAGAAAGCAGTTAGTTTTAGGCTAATATCTGCCCGTTTTACAAGATATTTTAAAACTTACCCCTATTCCTATTCTTTAAAAATTTCAAATTAAGGGAGCATGAAACTTTTGGTAGCCAAGCTCTTTTTGTTTTGAAAAGTTACGTTAGTTCGTAGGTTAAAAAACTACATCTCTTTTTTTGCATAGGCTTCCTAATTTTTTCTTAGCGTGCCTGACGAAGTATCCGCAACAGAAAAATCAGCAAATCCGGACACAGTGATTATAGTTTGTTTTTAATAGCGCATAGCATAGCTTGCGCTATGGCCAACCACACTAAAATATCCTATAGTTTCGTTATAGAAAGTTCCAGATAAAAATAATAAACTTCTTAGTTGTCTTTTAAGGAAGAATAAATTTTTGGTGTTTATATATTGGTTCTCGATCACCTCGAGATAAAATTTTTGAGTGGCTAAGCGAAGCAGCCTATCTTTTAGAAACTAGGTTCCAGAAATTTATTCCATAATTATCAGTAGTTGTTTGTTCTAATCCCTTTAAATAAAAAGAAAGGTAGGTGGTCTCATTTTTAGATATAAAGGGTTAAAAATGATGCGGGCTTCGCCCAATAAAATAAAATCCTGTTTGGTATACTAACTTTAAACGTAGAAAAAGTATATCTAAAAAATTTTATTTACTATTAAGCACGGCAAAAAATCGCTTTATGGGGCCGGCAGCCCTGCACAATAAGTGGAAAAAATATTAATATAAAGAATATATGGCTAGTCTTTGCCAATACCGAAGAGATTACGCCCAAGCTAAAGCTCGCCTTAATATATACATATTAAAAGAAAGCTAATTCACATTTGGGTCTTAGAACATTCACCGGAACATTATTAAAATTAATAGGATCGCAAGATTCCAGCCAAGAACGCTTAATAAATCTCAAAAAACGCTAAAGGTAAAGTCTCACTCACTCTAAGCGGTAGCGAGTATGTGAGCAATAAAATTAAACTATTTATCATGGCAAACCGAGGCTCGTGTAACAGGTTATAGTAATATAAGAATATTATAAAACCGATACCCCTAAAATGCCTAGCGAGAGATAAGAAATTGTTGACACTCTCTAGTTTAAATATATTGTTAAGAATAAAAATTATAATTAAGAGGCTTGCCCTACATTTTTTTCTTGCTCGGTGGCTTTCACAGATAGCGCTTATTTTTCTGTTGTCTTAGAGCGGTAGCTTACATTAGCAACACCCTGATCTCTTCTGGTGAAAGCATGCAACAAAAAATTCTTTAAGGGAATAAAGTATTACATATACTTATTTATATTTTTTAGTAGAAACTTCAAATACAAACTCCGAATCTATAGGGGTTGGATAAAATAAATTTTCATTATAAGCGTAATTTGTGCAGCTTCAACGGAGAGCAACTCTTTGGTGTAGTTGGCTCCGGTTCGAATCAGTTTTTTACCCTTATGTTACTTTTATACAATATAAAATTAAAATATGAATAGTAAAATTTAATTACTAGATTAAATCCAAATTAATTATTACTGGATTCGTCTTGTTTTAATTTTAAAAACAGGGTATGGTAGTGGTAATGAAAAAGTTGTTTTTTATTAGGGATTAGTAAAAGCATATCACCTATTTTTAAAATGAATGTTTAAGAGCCATGCTTTCGTCTCAATTATGCCAAGAGATCAAGATGTGCTTTTCTCACAAATAAATCCTTTCTTTAATTGATAGGTTCGTTATTAAACCCTAATTTGATGTATTTACAACATAAAGCTCCCCAATAACTGTAAAGATATATTTAAGGTTTTGGTGGTGGAAATAACATAGCATCACATTTTTAGTTTCTTTAAATGAGAACGAAATACAAATCATTTCTTGCTTGCTTTACGGTGCTGGCCTGGCTAATCTGGCTGACTGGCGAAGGCAGCACGGTAGCATTGTTTTTTCTTGCGGTATCCCCCGTAAGCTTATAAAAAACAACACATGAAGGTGAATTAAATTCTCTCAGAGCTTTGGTTGGCATAGCCTTGCTAAGCTAAAACACTTCTTTAAATAAGGGCTTTTACCTTAAAATTATCTCACTTGTTTCTCCGCTTAAAAAGACTTTTAAAAATTACTATTTATCGACATAAATAAGATACAGGTTACGCCCTGTTTTCCAGTGACCGCCCTGTCACACCAATCCGCGATGGATCAGAAGTAAAGGTTGCTTTTTTTGGTAGATATACATAAGATCAGAATAAAAAAAATGTAGTGTCTTAGTGAAATAACATTCAAAAGAACAAACTGCTTTAAGGTGTATTATTTCTAACTTATTTATAAGGTGTGGGCGCTATGGCCTTTTATTATGTTTAACTAGAATAATATGCAATGCTATTAATATAAAATTAGAAATTTTAATATAAAGAATAGCCAATTTTTGCTTGCCAAAGCAAGCTACGCTTTGCAATATAAAGATGAAAAATATCTAAGCTACGTGTATAGTTATAACCTATATTATTTTGTTCTTCAGCAGAAAGCGGACATAGTCAAAAATAATATTTTTTTAGGTAGTGACTATTTTAAGAAACCAAGCCCTATCATTTTCCAGGCTTGGTAGTTTAAAGCTAAAAACTTAATGCTTCATACGTTGGTATAAAGTGAGTTCCATCTTCTCAGGCGCTTCACCCCATGACTGATTTAGGTGGATTATATATATTTTTTAGGAGAACGCAGCATTTACAGAACCCTTATTTCACACAGATAGACTGCATCCACATTCGATAACATTACCAAATAAATATATAAGTGTAATTTTATGTTAATGATCTTAAGATGAAAATTAAAGATAGCTGTACTTCTAGAATGAATGTGTTCTGTCCTGTTTAGCAGCCCTACTCCAGATTTTCTGTGGTCTTGATCTTTGTCGGATTTATTCTTATTCCGTTTTAATCTTAAGGGTTGAAACTATTTTTTTTGAACTTGATAATATATCCTATCTTATCCTCTGTTTGCTTTCTAACGGCCTATAATCAAGACGTGATAAATCCATTTTATTTAAAAGAAAAGCTATAGTAATTTTCAATTTATTGTATTCCCCCTTACATAAATTCTATCCTCTTTAACTGCAAATTACGAAAGGTGAGGTAGTACTGGGGGTTTGATTATTTAAGTTACAAACATTACCCAATATTTTCATATTTCTTTTATATTTCCTAATAAGTATATATAATATTGACTTTACTAGTTTTTACCCTAGTGAAAACAGGTTTTTGAGTACGTGAATTTCATTCTCTAAAAACTTTGGTTATTATTACAAATTTGTTTATTATAAACCAAAAAAATACATTCATAAAATAGGGACAACATCAAAAACATAGAATTCCATTTAATATATTATTTGTAAATAACAGGATCAAAATTATTGATGTCTTACTAATGATTTAGTTTTCCTAATACTTTTTTTTGCTATTGTATTGCAAAGTATGGATTATATATAATTAGTAACTATAGTATATAATTTCAAAGAATTACCAACTACAGGGGTGTTTAATATACTTTTTAGGGGTGGATAAGTTCCTTCATTGTAGTGCCCGTTGTGCTAATTTGATTATATGAGTCTTCAACGACTCAGTTATTATCCCTACATATCTCCGCGCAACAGAGTTTAGATGGGAAAAGGGGAAAGCCCGGACATTTACTTAGAGTTTCTCTGTCAAAATGGTGTGGGAAGGATGCAATCTGATAAAGTCTAAGTGCCCCAATCGAGCGGGCCGGTCTAATGAGTTAAAGCTCACCTGCCTGAAACCTATTTACCAGGTATCTTTCTACAAGGGGTGCATAATCCGTAGTCACAAATAGGATATGGTCATTTGTATATTTGGATATGAAGTAAATCGTACAATGGATCAACAGCCACCTGGGTACCAAGTAGTACATATAAACGTAAAGAGTGGGGATCTAGGACGGATTAAGAAAATAATCATACTTTGGACTACGGAGATTACCTACAGTCCTAAAGACCCATGAACAGAGAGTCTAGGTACCATCTATGGGAAAAGGACTCCAGGATTTAAGCGTCTGTAGCTACACCCCCACAGCTTTCGCGTGGAAGTTCATACAGTTTACAATGGACGGTTTTTGGTAATACAGAAAGAATTTTATGAACTTAGAGAAAATAACCAACATTTTTGGGTTGTTGAAAAAGATTAAATTATAAGATTATTATTATAAAGAATTAATTAACGGCGCTTATCAGAAATTTCAAAAGTAAGCGCAGGCAACATGACTCCGGGTATAATACTCTACTACGTTGGAAGGGATCTGTCAGAACGAAGTTATGTGAATATATTCAATAGGCTTGAAAGTGGGTACTTTCAATATTCAACCCCCGGAAAGAAGAATATATTACTACAGAAAGCTAAGGGGGGTAAAACGACTTTGACTATATCCCCCCTCTAGAACAGACTAGTAAACAGGATTATAAGAATGATCATTAGAAAGCCTATGTATGAACCAACTTTCAACGAAAGGCAGTTCTTGGGTTTAAGAACCTAACATAGAAGGTGCCCAGACCGCATAAAATTGGTTAGACCCAAAATTCGTTATGCGCCAGAATGATTATAGAAAGGAGCATTTAACTAAAGGTTTTGACAAAATCGAGATTCATAACAACTGATGGATGTCCTTGAACGAAAGAATTTAAAGACCCAAGATGTTTTTGGAATTAATTGTAAAGCGTGAAAGCGGATTACATGAATACATAACTTAAGTCGCTCGTCGCAGGAACACCGCCAAGGTTTTTTCAAATAATAGCCCCAATATAGCAGAAAATTCTTTCCTATACAAACTCGACGTTTTTTATCGGTGACAAAAGAAGATTTGACGTGGGAATCGAAAGCTACTATTTAAACCCAACTATTAATCGATCGGTCCGTAAGTAAGGATTAGGAAGCCAGAACTCGAGCGGAAATTTAAATTGACTAAAAGTTTTAACGGACTAATCCCCGTCTAAGCTGGATATCAACCTAAATTAAAGTGAAGATGGAATACGTTAGAATATGCGAGGACCTTGAAGATAGGTATGAGGATCAAAAGAAGACTGTGAAATCTTAAATGTCAGAAGATTTAAGAGTGGTTTTGAGAAGGACAAGGTTTACGGGTAGAGCCATTTCCGGAAGCTAAACCAAAAATAACCAACGCTACACAGAAACCGCTGAATCCTATCGGTTGAGTCAAAGAAAGAAGTAATCTTGAGACCTTACTCTTAAAGGAAGGAGAAATTGTTTTGAGCAGAATATAAAAAAAATAGGGACCTCTGCCCCGATAGACAAATGTCGCAAGAAAAATTGGATAAGCAATGAGGTTCCTTAAAAAAAAGGGTAGACCATACCCAAAATTTTATTGAATTGCAGAATCTAACAGATGGCCTATTATTCTACAACATTCAAGTCTTAAGAGGTATAACTACAAATACATCGTTTTTCGGCAGGATATTTATAATGCACTCTTCTAAGGCAAAAAGTACATTAATATCTAGAAAGGAATCTTGATGAAGACTTCAAGCCCAGCCAAAGTCAAAGTCCCTGGAAGTCAAAGGCTAAAATATTGTGCAAACTTGATGGTAAAAAAATGCTTAAAAGGGGCAAGATAGCATGGGTTCGTAAAACCTAGTCTGGAATAAACACTGCGTCTTTCATATAAAGTGGATTGATATATACTTTTAAAATTCAAGCCCCGAAAGTATTATCCAAGCTTCATTGGAAGGTACTATAATTGTGTTCTAATGTGACCTCGACTACCAGAGTGGAAGATGCAACACGTTCGTATGTGAAGGACTTAATCGCTAAGCTAACGAAGTAATAAAATTAGGGTCGAAAAGAAATCTAAGTCAACTACCATATGAGAGAGTCGCCAATGAAAACATTCATAAAGGTTCATAAAACAATCTCACAACGAATAAAAAAAAAAATCTTAGGCCAAATCCTGGGTAGAGCGTATGGATGGGAAAATCATCACGTACGGTTCGGCAAAGGGGATGATTTCCGGCTAATAGAGTTTGTACTTTTCCAACTTATTATAGGGACGGTTTTCTTTAATGCCCAATTCAAGCGGAAAGTAAACTAGTCTAATAATTTATATAATAATTAACTAGTATCAAGTGAATAAGCTATCAGATTTACTGATATAAACTTTTACTATATAAATATCCATTTTATTATATTTTACGATAGGGATTTTTACTTTCAATAGTAAGGAGCGACCATTTTCATTTTGATCCTCCTAAAAACAGGACATTGGGGAAAATCCTTATCAAAACAAACGTTTGGGGAGTAAATATCAAAAATTTTCCGGGGAAACCCCTAAACGTTCTGGGTTACTAAAGCCTATATAAAAAATAATGAGTGGCCTGACCTTTTAATTATCGGTAAGTAATAAGCCAGAAGAATCAGTAAAAAATCGAAACTGGTGCAACCGCGGAATCAAAGTAGGTAATACATTCGACCAAGAGTACTATTGTAAAAAAGAGCAAACGAGCATAAATGGTGTTGATGTGGTTAGTTAAGATTTACCGGCGTATAAGATATACTCTACTGGTGCTTCGAAAGGAAGGTTTTCAAGTAAAATTCCACTTCTTGAACCAAATTATTCAAAGACAACTTTATTTTGCTGGTTGCTAAACTTAGTACAATAAGGCAAAACTACAATTAGCCACCCTGATTTATTACAGGATTCACTGATGCAGAAGGACTAGCTTTCTGTTTTTATTCGTAAATCCACGCAAAAAACTAGTAGTTGCAGACATTCTGAGGTTATGTCTCTATTATTCTTCATGCTAGAGACCTAGATATTTTAAAAACTTATAAAGCCATTTTGGAGCAAGGGAAGGAATAGGTAAAGGAAAGAATAATGGTTTGTTGGATCTTTACAATAAGGTTCTGTAAGATCAAATTATAACAAGTATACCTCATTTTGATAAAATACGCTCTAAAACTCAGAAAATATTCTGTTATTATTTATTTAAAAAAGTAGCGTTAGAATGCAACGAGGTTGGACCATTTAGAGCTGAAGCGCTTTCAAAAAATAATTAATATTAAGAGCCTTCTTTTAAATAAAGGGTTAACTCGCTTGACCTAGAGCTTATTTCCCTTGATACTGTTTGCTATTAGCAACACCCATTATTACAACTTATGTTTCAAATTAGACCCTGCAATGGGGTAAGTTGGTTTACAAGTGGTGATGGTATGGTATTTTAAAATATACGTAGAGAGTCTCCAAATTTACATAAACAGGAAGTGCCGTTAGTATTACTTTTTTTGTTAGTAACTCAAATATTTAAGGATGAATTACTATGAAAAGTTTAGTAGATTTCTTTGGAATGTGGTCAACGTTTCGTTAACAGATTAGCTTGGTTTCGATGTTAATCATTCAAAAATTAATTAGAAAGAATTTACCTTTTTTTCAAATTAAAATCACACCTGCGTTCTTGGTGTTAAATCTAAGGATTTGCAGATTGAAGCTAAAGTAGAAAGAATGTGGTACAAAAACAAAACATCATTTAATCTTAACCAAGGTTTGTCCATCAGATTTCGTCAAATTAAGAAAGAATGAAATAGAGGTGAGATATCAAATAAACTGTACTCTTGTAGAGTATTATGATTATATAAAGGGTTTGTTATTTTTCTTTAAATTTGGACGATAAATTAACCGACATCCATAAAGGGGACTTTTAGTATGCAATACCTACGTATTAGTAACAAACATTTGTAGCTTAATGCTAAAAATTTCTATAGTTTATTTTTATTGTTTGCAATAGTTTATTTACAGGGACAGGGTCTCATAGCAAATTGAGAATTGAGTTGAATTTTCTATTATTAATGAGTTCTTTATTCTCTTAATAATAAGGAAAAGTAGGTAGGTTTAACTCAATCATAGAAAATAAAAAGATATTTGCTTATAGTACCAATTAAGTCCATGTAGTTTTAGAATTATTGCCTTTATGGGTATTATCTAGTATTGAGTCACCTCAAGCTTCTTTATTTTTATTTACACAAATACAAATTAGTAATTTAAAGGCATTTTTCATACTAGTAGCAATTAGGGTTTCTACGTTTATTTTGCTATACCGTAGTGGAAATAACAGAACATGAGAATTATGGGATAAAACTAATTCTCCTAAACATTAGGAAATCAATTTAAATAGGGTTATTTTTTATTATTAATCCTGGTTTAGCCTTTAAGGTTTAGCTATTACTATTTTTTTCCATTTTTAGGTGTACCTCCTTTATAGGATTCTTTTTGGCTAAACAAATCGGTATTAAGCGCAGGCTAAAGTAGAGGTTTAATATTCTTATACTTTTAATCCTTACTTAACTGTGTTTATAAGTGCCTGGTACTATTTAAGTATAGTCAAAAGAATGGTTTTTCCAGCTTCCGGACTATAAAAATTAAATCTTATTAGAAAATTTAGTATTAAAAGGTGCTTGTACTATCAAAAGGTAATGTTGCTCGGCTTCATTATGAAATAGAACAATTTCTTGCTGGACCACGGCCACGGACAACAGTTTAAGTTTTAAATTATAAAATATAGCCTTATCTAAGTCTCTATATCTTTTTTGTTAAATATCCCTGTATAAACCATTATAAAATCCTATTATTTTATTTATTAATAAAATATCGGCTAAGCCATGGGTTACCATTAAATTGTACAAAATTCTTTTTAATGGTTTAAATGAGTAGTATGACTTTATTTTTATTGTTGTTGTCAAATTATTAAACAATATTATTTCATAGCCTCGAATTTTGATTTAGGCACACATAACCCTTACAAGAAAAAACGTCTTAAATTTGGTGTGAGATTTTGATAGTTTTTTACGTCAAAATAGACCTCAATTGGTGTAACATTCTGTTATCTTTTTGCTTTAGTAATATCTTTTATTAGGATTTAGAAAAATTCCTGGTAATTTATCCTTTTTGTTTTCTATCAGTGCCTATGAAAATGGATATATGGGTTTAATTATAGTACTTAATATTTATAAGGTATTAAATTGCTGCAGGATTGTTATTGAATTTAGGTAAAAATGCTATTAAAATGATAGTAGGACAATCTTTTTATTTATTGGTTATAAATCAAATAAATTTGGTAAATATCCTTAGTACGGGGAGAATCAAGTAAACAAATGGCTTTTCTTCCAACACTACTAAAACAAGCAATGCCACAAGGCCACATTATTTTCTACCTCCAAGGAAAAATACGCTACCAACTCCAAATTTTTATAGGCTGAGGCATGCATACTTCGTTCACCAGTCCCGCGTCAATAAATAATCAAAAAAAGACTTTTTACGGGCAAAGTAGGGTAGTAGAGATCTTTCATTTTAGAAGAGATCTTATTAAAAAAGGCATTTTCCGTGTTACAATGTCAAAATAATGGTGGCAAGAGTTGGCAAAACAAGTGGTTATTAGGAGCAGAGAGAGGAATAGAGCCAGTAAGTATTTGGGTGTTTAATATAGGTGTAGCTAGAAACCATTACTAAAAAACAATTATTCTTCCTACTCAAGATTAGTTGTCTTCTCCAGAAGCAACCTTGTTATTCCTTTATAATTTGAGTCTTTATCTTACTATTACTAGCCTAAGTTTGGTTGGTTATAAGTAACTGTTTTATAACGCTGATATTGTGTATAAGGGAGGAGGGGTAGGTTATTGTTTATACAAAAACAATTCTTTTAGTTAGATATTTCTAATAGTTTTTACCAAAACAAATATGAAACAATTTATTAAATAATCATTTACTATTAGACGCCCTGCGCTTGAGGTTTAATATATCCAAGATACGCGGCTACCCCAAAATTGGGCAAAGGTTTAGTAGTTACAGTGATAACCTCATGTATATTTTAGTTGTTTATCTTATTATTGGTGAAGGATGAAATACTCTATTCTTTTATAAAAAACTTCGAGGGATGCACCCGATAATCAACACAAG
>JACYFI010000402.1:0-11505 GCA_020975735.1 Ophiocordyceps xuefengensis
AAAATATTTTTTAATTAGCACGCTATTGCCAAAAATAAAGCCAGGGGATTCGTGTAATTACATGGGAAACATTAGTTCACAAACATTAACTGAAAACAGGGCCGGTGCAACTATCCTGTATATTATTATACAAATTGTGGTAAGGTTTTTTCGGAGGTATATCGAATAAACAAACAATCACTTCACCTACTGTGTCAGTAAACCGTCTAGTGATTTAGTTCCGCCCTGCCTTTCCCACATTAACTCTTTGAGGTTGGAGATGCTTACACTTATTTATAGACCAAAAGAATAATTTATATATTAATTTTTACTTGACGAACTAAATTATTAAAATTCTTCACTAGCATCTATGGAAATCATCAGTTCTGCAAAGACTACATTTGGGTATCTAAATCCTGTTTGTTCTCTGGATGACCTTCGCTCCCCATAGCGTCAGTTTTGTACCCTAAGGGGTGCCTTTCGCCTTTTACCACCGAGTCCGTTTTGTGTATTTAAAAAGTTATATCTCTCCTCTAAAAGTACTCCCCTCTCATATAAAACGTCATAGTAAAAAACCACATATATAAGCTATATTAGACCGTCAGGTCTCTTTAACGCCCAAATTAAGATTAATAATACTCACTCTCTTACCGTCATTACCGGCGACTGCTGGCACGTTAATTAGCCAGGAGACAATAATACATACTGGTCATTATCAATATTATAACAAGCTTTTAATTCCAATTTTTAAGTATAATCCTATAAACATCCTTTTAGGACCTATCTAAATAAGGGACTTGCCCACTCTATCCAAGCTGCCAATTTCAACCCCGTTTAGGCCATGACCAAAATTCTTCACTCTGTACATTTGCATTGGAGGGTTTTTCAGACCAATGTGGTCGATCACAACCTTTCATATTTCGACTACGAGAGTTGTGTGGCTAGTTAAAGTCATCACCTTAACTACTACCATATCCCGAAGATATTTTTCTGTCCTCCTAAAAGCAGGATACTGTACCCCTTATTTATTATGAAGATTTACTTCTCTTTACGGCCGGCGAACATTATATCGTTTATACTCATCTGTTACACCAAACTTTTTTTTAGATCTTTATAGTCCCTTTAGTATTGGTATTCTTTTAATGTTGAAATTCAAAACGTACGATTTAGCAATTGTGTTCAAGCAGTTGAACAAGCCATTTGAAACAGGTAGACCATCACCCAAAACTTCAACCATCTAATTTTATGATTGTAATTTCATTCCTATAAAAACATTCTTTTTATGGAAAATGAATGGTTCATTACATCACGATGAAGGTTCTAAGAATTTTGAATACTAAGGACATGATAATTCGTAATAATTTCTATTTATAATACTATACTAATGAGATAAATCTTCATTTGTTCGCCTTTATACACATACTCATGTCTTACCTCTGGTAGCAGACTATGAATAATTAAACTTTATCGATAAGTCCGGCCCCAAATAGAGCTGGTTTAGCCTTTGCTGCATATAATGCAGCCAACTACCCTCAGAACAGCTATAGCAGCTGATGATGCACAAGCACTAATTTTCACCACTATTTCTTAAAAATTTTTATTCATTCCTTTAAGGATATAATTTTTATTGCTTTATATAAATGTTTCCTATTACCTTTTTTCCTCCTCCTCACATGATATTAACTTTAGTTTACAAACCTTGGCTTTCCGGTAATTTACACGGATCAAAAAACAAAAACGATGAGTCAATTATATTTTGAATTGTGATAATCTTAGAGTTAAAATTAATTTAAGATATATATATAAGTTAAGTTTTATTTATTTATTTAATACGCTAAAGGAATCTTTGATTTTTTTTAAAGTTACCTGTACCATACAGCTTTTAACATATCATGTTAAATGTTAGCGTTTATTTTACTAAACAATCCCCACTACCAAATTCTTCGCGTTCAGCGGCAAGATAATTACTTTTAAAAACTCTTATACTATAAGGTACGGTGTACCCTTTGTATCTAATGTAAAAATTAATTCTTCTTCTTTGTGTCATCAAAAGTGATTGTCACCCAAATTTTTATCAAATAAATTTTTTTCTGGTATATTCTAGTTGGTTATTCTCTCGGCCTTACTTTTTTCTTTAACCTTTCCCCATAAAATTTTTTTCGTCATCTTAGATTTGATTATCTCAGGAGTTAAGTATATATTTAACTCCCTTTATCTAGGATTATACCTCCATTTAACCACCACCATTAAAACTAAAGGTTATTAGGATGAGACGGTATTCGCTCTTTTAAAGTAAATATCTACTTTCATATAAATTATATTGTCATCCTGTGCGGTAGTTCACTAAATACATGAAATAAACTCAATCCTCCAACTTAATCGAGGAAATTTAATCAAATTAAACTAAACCTTGCCCTTTTAACATCTCGCTATACAAATTTTTATCCTAAAAAATTAAAAGTTAATAATAAAAAATAATCATTAAATACTATACTAATACAAAGCACCTGTTTATTCAAGCCCGAAAATCTAGTATAAGAGTAGATACTAAACTAAATCTAATAATAAAATCAAAATTTTAAAAAACTTTTTAAAATTTTTAACGATAATTTTAGAAAATAAGCCTAATAAATTTATAATCTTAGGTTCTTATAATAACTATTAATATCCTACACCTAAATTCCTATTAAAACCAAATAATAGTGTAGAAAAGAGTAAAATTAAATAATGATGCTAAATATATGAATAATTATAGATTTTTAGAATATCCCTAGCTTTGTTCAAAATAATAAAGGAATTCTTAAATAAATTTAAGAAAACGTACGGACATAAAACAAAAATATTATAAATAATGTTTTACAAAATAAAATTTTTTAGAAAAACTTAAATCATTTATAAGAAATCAACATTCGAATAAAGTTCTAAATAGCCCATAATCGCTCATCTTTGTTTTGACAAAATACCCTTCTAGCGGGAAACCATAAAAAGTACATAACAATCTTGTATTAAAATTGTACAAGTTGGGTATAAAAAAAATTTGCTATATTTTTTTAAGTTCAGTCAATTAATCTAAGTTTAGTCGTCTTTATTAAGAAACTTGCCAATTACTTACGAAACTTGAGCCTTTGGATTATAGGGGCCAAATCATCATTTCTAAAACCCGAGAAAGACTATTATAAAAAGTAATGGGTATCGATCCTAAATAAAAAAACATCCTACCCTGGAAACATTATATTGTAAACAAAGCCAACTTAAAATACTCAATAGACAATGTGGATCCTGCTGACATGTTAGCTCCTAATCTAAACCAAGAGTACACATCTTGCAAGAAACTGATGAATTCAATAGTTAACTAAATAAAGGTAAAAAGACCTAAAATGGGCCAACCCTGCCGGTATAGTAAACGAAAACATCTTTAAACCTGTTTATTTGGGAAACCTAAAATTGTTGCCCTAATACCTAAATTGTTAAAAACTAAGAGCAAATGTCAAAGCAAATGACCGTGGATAAATGCAAAACGGTTAGGACCATTCCCGAATTAAAAATTGATTTTTTAATTATAATACAAATAAAGTAATATATGAAAGGGAAATAGATAGTTTGTCCATTCTAGTTTTATTGATTTAATAAATATATGTGGCATTTTACGGTATAGAGTTTCATTGAGCTATACGATCAAATTGTCTACTTACTAATTTTATTATAAGTTAGTTGAAACTGAATGCTTAAGATTATTATTTATTCAAACCCCCCGATTATTAAGTAAAATCCCTTATATTTGTTAAAGGATAATGTAAGTTTACCAAAGCAAAAATCTTCTAAATTAAATATCTCTTACTTCAAAATTGATGTAAGGGACTTAATTATTTCTGTAAATAGTATAGAAACATAAGTACGGGTTATATACTAACCTAAATATGATAATCTTTAAATAACCTAATTTACTTAAGTCATTTATACTATAAAATTATATTTATATTTAGTTTTCTTTAAATAAACATACGTGATAAAATAAAACGAACTATTACTTGGTAGTATATATTTAGATAATATTGTATCGACTAATACTATTTACGCGAAAAGCAACTACTATTTCATCACATATTAATAAAAAGGTGTTTAAATTGTGGCGTATTTATTAAAAACAATTGGTTATATAATACGTATCTTTAATTTAATCGAAACAAATTTAAAAAGCATATTACATGGCCTATCATAAATAAACCATTTCTTTACAGGTTAGGTTCTACTACCGTTTAGTTTTAATAAAATAGTTTTAATACTACTAGGACAGGGGGCAGACTTTGTTGCTATACCTGGGCTTTAACACCTTGCTGTAAAGTTTACGCAGCCCAGGGTGCCAAAGGATATTGCCATGGGGTGTAAACAAGGAATAGCTTAGGCTGGAAAGCCTACCGGCAAGCTCTAAAATAGGGGATAGTTTGCAGTAAATCCAGTAGTATGCCAATATTTCCCTAGGGTCATGTACTGATGTTACACCAACCAACCAACAGCAGAAAAAAAAAGAAAAAATCATAAGTATGCTAAATCAGCAAAAGCCACCTAACAAATTTCAAAATTGTGTTATTCGGAGACTAACTCAAATCCTTTTGAGCCATGAATTAAAATCTTCTCTTTGAGTTTGACATTGCCTACTCAATTCAAAAAGAAAAGGTATCTTTGATTTATTTTTAATCTAATAAAAATAATTAACATGACTTTGCTGGTCTCAAACAAAGCCCCTTTTCTAAAACCAATGAAAACCCTTACCCCCAATTTTACTTATCTTTATTAGGAACGCCATAGCCATAGTCGAACCTCTTAGTTGTGTAGCAAAAAGGGTATATATTTTAGGGGTTGGCAGCACTTAGTGTAACATAAATGTGCGGATCTTCAGCATTAAGACTTGCGCCTCCAAGTCTTCTACAATTCAACAACTCTGATCTTTTTATTCTCTTAATATACCGTGACGATTAACAATCGACTTATCTATTGTATTCAAAGTATATTATGTAAAATTATATGATGGGTGGGTAAAAACTAAAACTTATTTATCAAGATGTATGTTCGCTCAGGTGGTAAGTTTAACCTTACAAGGCTTCAAGGGGGTAATTATTATAAGTTTGGACCTTGGCGGATAGAGGGTTGTGGTAGGAGAAAAGAGGATTCCACCTGTTGCGTATGGATTAGTAATTGATGGTATAAATCCGGTGTAGGATTATAGGATGTGATGAATTTACCTTTGGGTGAAATTAGATGATTGTGCAGTTCATGTGTAGTACCTTTGTGTCATATGGCTTATGGATATTATAAACCCCACTTGGTATCTTTTATTTATAAATCAGCCTTAAAACCACCCTTGTCTAGAGATATTCCCCTCTATACAAAATTTAGATAATAGCGCATGGCCACCAACAATAGCCCAAACACCACAAAGGGTTTATTCACGCCAATGTCCGTCAAGTCCATAGGGGCATAAAACCATAAAGTGTTTTATAATAAACATTATAGGGAGGCGTAATTAGTAGAGTATAAAATATGGAAAGCGAAGAATTTAGGTGATAGTTTACTGTCCAATTAAAAATCTTTTTTTTAACAAGATTAAAAACTTATTATTGTTGATTTAAAAGTATTACATATTTTGTGGCTTTGCTCCCTTTGTATTACGAAAGGAAAGAATATTTCCTCGTACGGGTAGTTTCATCAACACGTATACCTAGAGATATCTAATGTTTATTTACAATTTCAGAGAGATATAGACGTATAAAGCATTTTAGGTACCAGAAATAATGTAATTTACGTCTAGTATCATACCAGGATATAATACTCAATTTTACTGTAAAAAGAAAGATCCAAGTAATATTTCAAGAATTCTCTTTTATTTACACAGTCATAAAGATTGTTTAGCTAGGATCTAGTAAATTAACCACCGACAAGGATATCGATGAACATATAAATTGAATAGGCTGGCTATAATCACAAATATTGTACAAAGCCAAGAATCCCGATAAATGGTTTAATACTTTCAGTAATAACCTGATGAAGATAAGAACTCCCCTATGAATTGAAAGTTGAAAGGTGTTACCTACCAATTTACCGTAAACCAATGAAGATAAAAAAAAAAAAGGACAATACTAGGAGATTAATTGAGCTAAAACGCCTCTGGTAGAAGTATTAGATCTAGTTCCCAGTTCTATCTATAAACTCCCCCTGCGCAAACAGAAACAGACCACTGAGACAAATCCGTCGTGCTAATCCTAATATAATAGAAACTTCCTAACCTTGAATAGTGTTACTAAAACACTTCATTAAGGTATATGAGAGCATGAGCCCACTATGAAATGGCTAATTAACTCTTTAATATCTGTCAAAGTTCTAATAGTCTAAACTTAGCATACAACACAGTTAGGTCCCGTATTAACATAAAATTATAAAAGCTGTAATCTAGTATAACCTTTGAGGAAGTATAAGGGTAAAAATTAGTCTGATATACCATATAGAGACTTACTTTGAAGGGAACAATCCGGGCTGATAAACAAACTTACCTTCAAGGGGGGGTGACCTCCACTGTTCCTTTAGTAAGTCAATGTATTCAACCAGAAACCCGGTGTTTTACAAGCAAACGCTAATAAAATAATCCCTACAAAAAAAAACAATATTTTAGTTTTTATATTCTCAATTTATTTAAAAATAAAGTACCAAAAAATCAGAACTACCCCATAGTGATGATTATATTTTAATATGAATAATAATAGAATAAGAGCTCTATAAAGTATAGAAAATAAATAGTAACCACGCACTTATTTTATTATCAGACCCAAATAACCCCTACTAATATAAATATGAGGAGGTAAGATACTTTCCAAATGAATACATTGGAATTAACAATATATCCTAATGACATAATCGGGCCCTAAATTAACGTTCTAACAAAAAGGCCATTATTAACTAAATAATATTTTTGATTTCTTTTATAGAATCTCAATTAGATAATAACGCTACAGGTATATTTGTAGTTTAATAAACATAAAAGTTATACCGTTATTACCATCCAGACCTAAATAATATAAATAGTTGAATTTATAATGTTCTTGTACCATATTGAAAATTGATTAGTACATATTATTAAATACTAATGAACATAATTGAAGATAATAACAGTTTATACAACTAGGTATAACGTACCATTTAATTTTAGCGTTAGGTCGAGCCTACCGGTAAGCTTTAAATTTTTTTTTCCCATAGGTAGGTTTATACTAGATATTATATTGCACTATACAGGTACAGTAAATAAAAAAGATAATAAAATCTTTTCAAAATAATATATCTTGGAACTTTAGATTTTAGTCATCTTTAGCCTACCTGCTAGCCCTAGCCAATGGGACATCATTTCATGGTTGAATCTTGCATCTGATTTTTTCTGGCTTGCTTTCAAGGCTGCCGCAAGCAGCAAGCAGGCGGCGGCTGCTGCGACACAAAAATAGCGAGCCAAAGATTTCATGTGCGAAATAAATTTTTCCTAAGCAAAGCCTTGCCAAAGCAATAGAAGAAATAAAGCATGAGAGCACTCTGCTAAGCCTTATAAGCTAACTTCTTTAAGTCACCCCAACCAGGGGGAGGCGTGCCTGTGCCTCTGGCGTATAAGGAATATGCTTATTTTTAATTACAGAGGCCAAAAGAACCCAGCACTAAACTCTAAATAATTATCTTAAATATATAGGGGATATTCTTACCACTTGGTATATTTATTTAGTGTAATTTTTAGTCAGGTCGGTGGCTAGCTAGCGCGAGGATTAATTTGGCATTGCGTTAACAATACAAAAAATGAGCCACCTTATAGAATTAGCAAGCTTAATATATAATTTTATGCGTTCATAACTGCATAGTTTACGGATAGTCTTATTATAAATAGATTCTAGAGTTTTAAAATAAATTTATATTTATAAAAGATACCCCAAAACATATATTAATAAAGACAGTATAATAATAAAAATGCAAATAAATGGAGTAAGGCAGGTTCAAAAGAAGGACATAACTGGTCGATCGAATTCTAGGAAAAGAGGCCCCGACATCAAATAAAAATACAAAACCAGATATTGGAGCTTTTAAAACCTATATTTAAACTTAGACAATAAGCCCTCTCCTTAGAATAAGTTAGAAAAATTTTGCGTGTTTTTAAAATATTCTGTAGATGTGTTTCCATCCCATTATGCTAATAAAAATATGCAGTAAAATACTAAAGGAAACAATATATAAATAAAATCAATTTTGTATTAAATAAACCACCTAGGAATAACATAGACTATAAAATACACAGTATACAACTACTAGCCGTTAATTCGCGCTAAAAAAAAAAAGAAAACGAATAAACAGCCGCGTGTTCGGTTCATAAAAATCCGCTAAAACTAATTCCCCAGATTCCTGGCTCGTGATCATCTTATTTTTTTATGTTCTTTTATGTGCAAACGACTTTGTGTTTACGAAAGCAGTGGCAAAGTACATTAGCCCCACTAAATTCTAGGTTTAATGTATTAACAATTCTTGTATAATAAGCTAATAAATTTAAGGGGCTTGCCGCCCAATCACTTTAACCCTAGAGTTTTAACATGTTTAGCTAATTTCACATTGTTTTTTTAAATTTTTTATAAATTAAAGTAGCAGTCGTGGTTATATATCTACTAACCTAAAAAGGTCTTATTCCTTTTGCTTTACCTTCACTTCAAGCCCCTTGGCGGTCTATCGCGCCTATAATTGGGCTAATAGGATTATACTACGGGTTATTCTTATAGCTTTAGATTTAGTATCATTTGCTATATTTATAACCTAAATTGTTGTGAGCAATAACGATAAATATTATAAAAAAGTATCTATTTCAATTTAGATATCAGTATAACTTTATTTTACCAGTTAAAATATTTTGCTAATTCTTTTTCACTGGTAATGTACAAAAGTACTTGTACTATAATAAACTTAAAAACTTACTTCATAAAAGGCATCATTAATAAAAAAGCTTGTTTGTGCCGTTCGTGCGTGCGTGGTCTAGGCAGCATTTAGAATTATTTTTTATATTTATAGTGGCTCATTAAGTCTATAATAAAATATTTTCGTACTTCAAATATACTGTTTACTGTTCACAGGTATGATCCAATATAAATACCTCCTTACCTTTTAATAGGACCTCGGTGTGATTTCATAGAAATTTTATCGTCAAAATTACGACTTAAAATCACTTTGAGGTTTAATATGAGTGGACAAGGGTTTAGAGGAGGGATGGTATAAAAGCCTACCAAGATAGTGAAATTGAGTACTTCCAAGGCAGTAAAAGTGAAACTCTATTTTACATTTAACCAGTTTATAGATAGAGGAGTTATTTATGACATATAGCTTAAAATAAATTATAAAAATCGACATATATTCCTCTGTTAATAGGTTTAAAGTCTATATATATTTTTATAAATTTAAATAAATTATTTAAGAGCTTGCGCCTCCCCTATACTAACCTCTAATATTCCGAAATGTTTAAGCTAATTATAATTATTGTACTGTTTTCCCTAGCACAAGCTATGCTAAAGCAGGAAATAAAAAATGCGAATAAAAGTTCTTAAATTTGAAATTTATCCATTTAAAATGTTCATTAGATAAAACTCTTTTGCGCTACCTATGTATTTGTATTACCATTTATCTAAGTATTAATAAAATACCTCCCTTTGCTGTAGTCATGTACTTTTATATGACCCTATTACAAGTCTCATATAAGTTCTTTATATGTACAATGTGCAAGAGACTTAATGTTCCGGGTATTTACTTAAAGGCTTGAATGCGCGCTATTTAATTGAATAAAACCATCTAGTATGAAGGTGTATATTTATGCTTATTTTTTCTTTGGGCTACTTTCGTCAGCAACGCCAAGAAAAAAATTAGTAGTATGGTCGCCGCGAGACAAAAAATATTTATTATCTTATGAGACCTCCCGGGCTCCGTGATAGATAAGAATAGCTTTAAGTAGATAATAGTTAGATTCGATTAAGATTCTTTTATACTCTCATGTAAGTCCTGGACTATAGACCTTGTTTAATATTTATAAAATTAAACGATCGGCCTATGAGTCTCTGACGATTAATTTAAAGTGTCTCCCTGCTGATTTTCTAATAAAGACATTCCACAAACTTGTTGATACTTTTATAGACCAAATTCTGAAATAGCCTCACAAAATCCGAGGGACTCCTGTTAGTTCTGCTACAGAACCATAAAGGAAATATTATTAGTATTACAAAATAAAGGTAAGCTAGTTCATACTTATTTTTTGAAAACTTGTAAGTTTATAATTTAAAATTTTAACCTATTTGTTATCCAAATAGTAATGTTAATATACGAACATAAAAACTAAATTCATAGCTAATTCAATTTGGGGCGGCTGTATTCTTAAAAGCCCTAAGAAAGAGCATATTACTAAATTAGCACTTCATCCCGGCTAAATTATACCAGAGGGTAGGCTAAAGTGGAAACAGCTTGTCTAAATAGGTATCCTAATTCCATATCACCTAAAGATAATCGCAATCCCCAATATGGTATAACACGCGTACCCTAATAACCGAATATTAAGTATACTGGACCTGTAAAAAAATAAATTTAAATGAGCTTGTGTAGTGCACATACTCTTTTTAAAATTAATATAAAGCCATCGCGAACCCCTGTATATAAACCGTAATACGATATTCTCCCTTTTCATCCATTTTTGTAGAAGCTACTACCTCGCGCGGACCTAACACAGGAAAAGTTCTAGGGACTTCCTACCTAAACATTACAGTGGTAATTATTAATTACCAAACTAACCATTTCGACAGTTAATAAAAATTTATACCCTGTTACTCTTTACACAGTAGGGTCTTGAATCTATATCTTAAGCATTAGACAAGGGGTGGGCTAAGGAACGCAAAGCCTCTTAACCGCCAATCACCATTTAAAGTTCGTGAAACGGCTACCTAACTAGGCACCTTGTTTGGGGAATGCCAATTTCCCTTTCGTGAGTCTAATTTGATTTCACTTACCTCCGAGTCATTACTGGCCATGATTAGTTACCGATACATTTAGATACAGTAGCTTTAAGGGGTCTCCCGAATTTGATGAATGTTGCAAAAGTTCCACTTCTGTCTAAGGGCCGAGTAAAGTTACTCTTACACCTTACTTAGAACTTTTTTATCGTGCGTGAGCTGAACAAATCTAATCCTTTTATACTCTTCTTTATAGCGGTTAAATATGGCGGCCCCTAGAAATGTTACTAATTGTTTGTAACAATTTATAATATCTTTAGGGTGCTTCTTATATAACATAATAGTGGTTTATTATTAGTTAGTTTAAAATTAATTTTATACTTAACTTTTTATATTAAAACCAATTATATTAACCTGCTGTGCTTCGGGCCACCGGGGATATTTAATAATGGTTCTTTTTTCTTACGGCGCGCAGCTAGTTTTGGTTAATTCATGGCTAAAATTAATCTAATTTTTCACCTTTTTATATTAATGG
>JACYFI010000403.1:0-11660 GCA_020975735.1 Ophiocordyceps xuefengensis
AATAGATAAAAGGATTTGAATTTCTCACCTTTTGAATAATTAACAATATGTCAGATTATTAAAACTTAACTAATAGAGAAACATTCCTATATAACAAATGGTAGTCCTTACTAAGTATCCACGCTGAAAACCCAAGGTTATTCCTCGACGGCTTATGTCATGCAGAAGAAACTTAAAAACTGTATCACTTTTAGCTACAAAAGTAAAGTAACCAGCTTTTCACAACTAAAGCGGTCTAAAGTTAGACGTTTTAACAGGAGAGAATAATCCTTTTTATGTCTTCGCATAATAACCAATTCTTTAGAGACGTAAAGAGAAAGAATGAAGAAGTTAGTTCTGCATATGCCAGTATATTGTGAATATAATCTTTAATAAGAGAAGTAATAGTAATTATATCATCTTTATATTTTCCATCCACAATAATTAAATTATGCAGCTACACAGTCGATGTGGATTAAAGAAAACAAAATTTTTAGAGTGAATTTGGTATTATGCTTTATCCCGAATAATACTTGAACGGAAATCTACCTAAATTAAAGATCAAATTTCTAATAATTGTATAAAAATTGAAGCTAACATAAAACAAAATA
The DNA here is from genome assembly GCA_020975735.1 of Ophiocordyceps xuefengensis. Taxonomy (NCBI): domain Eukaryota; kingdom Fungi; phylum Ascomycota; class Sordariomycetes; order Hypocreales; family Ophiocordycipitaceae; genus Ophiocordyceps; species Ophiocordyceps xuefengensis. The sequence continues at coordinate 591 of JACYFI010000403.1, forward strand.
GCCCTTTAAAAAGAGCGATATTTCGTTTACGGATGGCGGATATAAACTTTATAAGTATAGGTGTACAATTGGGGGAGTAAGTGCAGCAGACTAAATACTTAAACTTTAATCAACATACATACAGAAATGCATTAAATTAAAAGAAATATCAAAAATTATTTATTAGTTTCATGGAAAGATTTAATTAATTTATATTTAGTACGTAGGGAGTTGTGGGTTAGCTTATCCGGCTTCTCAAGAAATAGCATTCCACGATCCAGTTTGAATTTTAGGATTAAAGTATACAATTATTTTATGATCAAGACAAGATTAAGGCCAAATTCTTGGTCTAGTTTTAGTAATGCAGATTAAAGGAATTTATGTGAAACAAAATAACTATAAAACAATATATAAAAATGTTTTTGGCTGGGCAATGGACGGTGACGGTCAGTATCAAGGTAAACCATTTAGTAAACAGGTCCTTCAAATTACAGACTAGTATTTATATTATCTAACCTTAAAACTAATTATAATATGCTTGTTGGAGCATTGCTAAGTAGCAGGGGGAAACTGTTTTAAAGATTTACTGGGAAAAAAGAAGGGGATGTATTTGAGATTTGATAAGAAAAAGGAAGACATTATTGAAAATGAATAAAAAAGATTTTTGATATAATCTCCTTTAATACTTCAAAAAAATCGTCAACTTGCGATATGTTAAAACACTGTTTTTAAACTAAAACTTCATAGTAGAGAAAATACTATCCCACAAGAGATACTAAATTAAGAGCAAATGCCTATTAATAATGCTATTTTTCTAAGGCACCCTACATTACCTTTCAAGTTGATTATCTCGCGGCTTTTATAGAAGGCGGAAGGGTTGTTTTTTTCTAATTCGGTAAGAATCAGGGAGCAATTCATTCTCCAATATGGAGCAAATACCGGTCGGGTTTTAATTACAGATTATATAAACAGTATTGGGAAGTATCAAATTAAAGTTCCGTAACCCTTCATGATAACTTCTACTTTTTTATCAGAAAGTATCAAGGAAAAGTGGCATTAGCTAAAAAGGGCACATTGTACCTAACTGATCCTTTGTTAGCGAGAAAAAGCTTCGAGCTTTAGAAAATTCGAAAAAAATTCTCTTTATAACTCGTGGTTGGTCATGCCACCGTGTGTAAAAAACATTCCAATTAACTTTTTCCGGGTAGAAATTAATTAATGAATTGTTTCTAAGGTGAGCCTTATTGGGTGTTTTCATTATCGCGGAAAGATAAGCGGTAGTGTAAAAATGTACCCTCCCCCCTCTAACGGTAATACGTGGGAAACCAAAGTAACAAAAAGTTTCACAATTATATTCATCCGAAGTTAGGGTTCCGTAGGGTAGACTAAAAAGGGTGACATCGAAGGTTTTATTTAAAGGTTAAATGCATGTAATAATGGTTATAGTCCATCACTGCGTTGAAGGCAGGTTATGTAATATTTGCAAGCAACCTGAACTGCACTTGTCTTAACGTAAGTTCCCTTCAAATGGGCCATGAGTAATTTGTTCAATTATTCTCGCCCAAATTGACTATATAGCTGGAAAACTATCATTATCAGTTAATTTATTTACTATTGTAATGTATAATTATCTACGAATTTTTACTAGATCCTAAGTGGAAGCTTAATTTCTATTAAATAGTGAACAACTAAAAAATGTTATAACTACTTAAGATTAAAATAAAAACCTTAACATAATTTATTACAATCACAAGAAAACTATAAGGGATCCAGGAGACCATAATGTCAATCACTTTAGTTCGCCGTTTTTTCACATTTTTTTTGCATTTTTATTACATAATAATAAAATAAAAATTATCATCCTGAAGCAGCAGGATACGCGGGACATATCATCGAAAGAAAAATAAGCTTCGCCGCTGAACCACCCATCAAAAAGGTTATTTCTATACTAATAATAAGGATAACACTATACCTTAATTTCTATCCTGTTAGCCGGGGAATAATAGAATGGAAAAGGACAAATTTTTAGATTTAGGAAATCTTCTTCAAAAAATTAAAGGTATAAAAACTTATATCCGAATAGATTGCATTAATAGAGATTACAGAATTTTTGTAAACGATTCAAAACACTGTTACAACTATGGGTTAAAATAATCAATCATAAAAAATAAAATTTTAATTCTTACATATTATAGATCTAATGAAAGATAAAATAATGATTTATTTAGTTAATATTTTAAATTGTATAATTACGGAATTCAAAGTGTATGAATAGGTTTGAAAAACCTTTGTTATTGTATAGAGAATAGGTTTCATTAAAACCCTGGATTTTGTATAATATTTAAAAGTTAATGCAATTTCTTATTTTGTCAGGATTAATTGAATGCAAAAAGCTTCCCTATAGTTTCTTAATTTGATTTTTGTAATAGAATTGAATGTAATCTAACCAAAGATTAACCATAATAATTAACACTAAAATTTACCTATTTAAATGATTTAAATGACCCTATTGTAACCATAGTACAAACAAAAACATTAGGTAAAAATCTCAATTATAATACACTTTTTAAATTACAATAAGTTAAGCCATGACATTGTTTGTATGTGAAGTTTTTGATGGTCAAATAAAACGATATATTACTCTGTTATAAGTTTTGCTATAATGAGTTAGTTTAGTAAAAAAATTGTTATGTTCCAGAATTTATAAGAATTCGAATATTTGATACCTAATTTGAATATAAAATCTGTATCCAGATTTTATTGTTAAATTGATTTCAATACAGAAATCCTTTACTGAACTAAGAAGTTTTTCTTTATACAAATTTGCGTGTTTCTACCTGCGAGCCTTAAAATTAAGAGAATAGGTCCAATCGAAAAAGGGCAATTTTGCCCATTATAATTAATGATATACAGAGGTATAAATTCTATCAAAGCTGTCTATTTTTTTTTAAATATGACTAAAGCTCATGTTTATCCTTGCTTTGCTTGCCAAACTTGCCACTTAATAAATTAATAGATTGTACACATTAATCAAAGTTTAAAATTATGTGCTGCCTTTATAATTTTTTCTTTGTAAGGGCGCAAAGCTTGCTCGGGACCTCTGGACACGCATAAGGAAAATATGTACAAAAAAGAATTTTAACAGAGGGCATTCAGACTTCGGAACTCCGGTAGACCAAAGGAATTTTTTTCTTAAGAATTTTATAATTAATCTTATATGTGCTGGCGCGATTTTCTATGTATTCCTCGCAGAAGCCACCCCTTAGTAAGCAGCCCTCGCATGCCTCGCAGGGGAATCAGGTAACATAAAAACATTTACAAAATGAATTCCCTTAATGGTTTTTTTACAAGTAGGTAGTATTTTTTCTTAAAAGAAGTATAGTAGTGGATGAGCTTATTATTTATATAACTCTATACTCAATTTGTTGATATCTCGCTATTATTCCGGTTAATTATTCATAAACTCCATGATTTTATACAAAAATAAGGTATTCAAGAAAAATTCACTTTCAATTATTATCATTCTTAAGTATTTATTATGGCTCAGTATTTCATTAATTTAACTAAATGGTATATCTTTTTTCTTTACCCTAGAACTGAATATTTTAATTTCATTAAAGTTTGAAGATATGATATGAGTTATTTAAAAGCTTTAGAAATATGATTAACTATAAAGAAAAGGGTTCTTCAAATAATAAATCCCCCTAAATAAACCTAAAAAATAACTAGATACCTCAGTTTTGAAACTAAGCTACTTAAAAGAGATAAAAAAAAAAGCTTCAGAGATGAAACTCCAAAAATTTATAAAATTAACCACACTCGATAAATTCAATACTAAATGGATTTTAAATATTGCATTCGGTTCTGAGCCACGGCCCCAAAAATCTAAGTTACGCTTAGTAGAAAATGAAAAAACCACAATATGAATTATTAGGAAATAAACGACAAGATTTTCTTAAAAGATCAATTAGGTTAAAGTAAGAGTTTGCACAATACAAGCTACAAGAATTCAGGAAAAAATTCATAAACAACCAATAAATAATATAAAAAAAGGTACAAGAAAATTTTTCCCCTGTATGAATCTTTAAATTCTTGGAAAAGATTATAATAGAAGTGAATAGAGAAGACTAAATTTTAATCTTACATGTCTAATAAAAAAATAACCTTAAAGGAAACAATGCCAGTAAAGCTCTAAAAAAATAAGGGTAAGTTATCCTTATCCCTGGAGATATGATAGGGAAACGCGTGGATGACAAAAATTAAGGGGGGCTACCTTTCGGATCTTTTATTACAGGCGAAATAAATATATTTTTATTTATAAAGAAGCTAGCAACCTATAAAGTGTACCTTTTAATTTTATCTTTAAAACGTTTGTATGGACTAGATCTATTTCGAAGCGGGTTCGGTGAAAACTGGGCCGGCTAGTCTGTTGGAGTCAAAAGGTTCGATACTTATTCAAAGAACAAAATTACTTTAGATCGGGGGTCGAGGGTAATTCTCCTGAGCTGGCAGGCTACTTATTTTAAAGTATTTGACGGAGAAGAATAGAAAGAAGTTGAAAAGGGTACCGGACCTGTAAAGGGGGTAACCTTGGAAACAGGGTCATATTTCCTTGGGTTAAAAAAGATAAGTGTGCTAATTATTTATTCGTCAGATGAACCCAGTTACTTTATTTTTCTCCTTTAAAGGTTCATTCAAAATACACCCTAAGATTCATAATCCAAATCAGAGTGGTTGAGTATGTCTTTTGTGCATAGAGGTTAAAATATCTCTAAATTACTTTGGTTATGTAAACAATAGTTATATAATCAAGTTTTAAATAAAATATCCTAAATTCCTGGCTGATGTGTAGTGTAACCATAACATACATGCTTATTAATAAAGGTAGATATAAAAATCCTTAAGAAACTAAATATAATTATACTCTAAAAACACTCCCTGGAAAATATAAATTAAATTCATAAATACAGTAGGAGAAATAAGCAAAAAAAAGTATAAAACCAAGATGACATTTTTACGGTTGGGGTATCCCCCTCTTACATTAGAAACAAACCCGGGGGTGGGTATACAGAAATTTTCTGAGAAAATTATAAGAAGCGTGCCCGAGCCCCATATCCCTCTTAGCCAACCCCTTTAAGGGTGCTGATATGTTTGACCTAGAGCAGGGATAGCGAACTCAGAAAAGATTATTTTGATAAATATTAATTTAAACCGGTCATAAAATAACTTTGTTATATTCCAACTTACGGAGTTTGTAAGTATGGGCCAGCGTGTATTTTGCATGGTTTGCAGGGGTTGAATTTCTGAAACTTCTAATATTGATTTAGGTCTAAATTATGATTTATCCTTAGCTAAGCACAATTTTCAAACTTTTTTTTCAGTAGTTGGTTATCTTACATTGTTTCCCTCAAACATTTTTAAGGGTCGCACCCAGTAGGGGCCTTTTTCTAGTAATGGAATTTTGTAACCGAACAACCTTATGCTTAGAACACCCTATTTAAATTTAGGCAGTATAAAGAGTAAATATACAGGAACCTATCCAATAAATATGGGGCAAACATCTTCATTATTTTTTGAGTAGGGATCCTCAGAGACTCTTAGGTGTTGTACTTTAAAATTAAAGAAAATACTCCTAATAAAAGTTGATATTGTTTACCATCTTGTTCTCTTATATTCCACCCCGTTCTAGCATTTCAAGCTTATTAAATATAAAATTACCAAGTTAAGTGGTGCCTGCTAAAGAAGTTGGGATAGGCCTGCGCCAGAAAATATTCTAAACACAAATATGCTGGCCACTTTGCACATTTTTCTTATCAATATACTAATACTATTGGCTCCGGTACGAAGTCAAATAATGATAAGGACGCTTCGGTTTGAGCTTTATTTTCTATTTGCCTTGTAAGCATAAGTATGAAAAAAATATGCAAAAAACAAATGGAAATTAAATTAATAATTAAATTACCTGTTAAATTAAACAACCATTTGTTGTTCAGACAAATCTGGGGCAACTTAGTTAAATTTTGTAAACCATCCTTATTTACATCTTTTTATAGAAAGAAACACGATTATGAGCAAAGCCTCCATATAAAAATTTAAGGGGGTATTTATCTTATAAAAATAATAAGCGTTAACGGTAATCGTTAGGGTACGGTATTGATTTAAGCCTAATGCCACTTAATACTTTTCTTTTGTTTAGCCGATAATAGTCATATTATCATTAATTTTCTATTCTTGAAGTATGGAGGCGCGAAAGACTTATCCTTTATTTTTTGTTAGACCACAAGCTCATTATTTTAATGGGTTTATGGTAATGGAGGTACACATTATGCAAAGCAGACATTATTATCTGTAAGATAAAAACAATATTATTAATTTTTATTATAAAACTTGTTATAAATTTAAACCCTGGCCCAAGGATCTGAGTATGGGATTTGAAGATTTAAAAGGGAGACTAAAAGCCTGATATCTGAATCCCGTAAAAGTAAAACCTTCTCTTAGATAAAACTAAGAATAAGACTTAGTATTTAAATTTTTCTGAATTTTTATGCTATGAGAAAGCTGTGCGTGTAGCAAAATAAAAAAAATTATTCGCACAAAGTCCAGAGGGCTAATTTTGAGAAAAATAAATCTATAAGAAACTGGCCATTTTAATCCATGTTAATAAAGAAAAAGTCTAAGGAATTTATTGGCACTATATGAAAAACAGGTAAGAAAAAGGGGTTTAAAATCCTATTTGTAACAGTAAAACAAAGTCTAGATTAATCTTAGGTAAGTTAAAGAAAAGGGGTTTTATGTTACAAAGTATGGAGTTTAAATTAAGTAAGTGCTAGCGGGAGTGAAGTATCATTTGTAAAAAGTTTACATTTAGACGTAAAGACCTATTAAAAAAAAAGATGAGTACAAATAACTATTTAAAAGGATAAGAATACTTTTACTTTCAAGATTGTAAAAAGAAAGGGTTACCTACGCTTTTCATTCTTGCAGTGAAACATGCACAAGATCGGTATATATAGAAATAAGATATTAAAAATGCTATCAGGTATGCCTAGAAAGATAAGGCGAAAATAGTCCTGCGGATGCAGTTTTAGGATGAAATTCAATTGTAGTATGGATCTTATTGTAAATGTAGTGGCCGCTTGATGATTCGTATACATTGTTACATAACAATTAGGTAGACAAGGTATAAGTGGCTAGTAGAAATCCTTGAATTTAAGACCAGGGTTTCTATCAGATCATAACACAAAGGTAAAACTTAAATTGGATGTTACAGTCAGTTTCAGAATGAAGGATTAATCAAGCCACTCAGACCGTCACGGCATTGTAAGGTTTACCTTAAAAGGTTAATAAATAGACCTTACGATTGGATATCGTCCGTTTTGTGAAAAAAAAAATTACCCCAGAGTTTAGCCCAAGCGTTTTACTATTAAAGCTTGAAATTTATAAATCTCGCTCCTGATAACTTAGAATAGCGGTTTGACAGTATTGCTGTTAGATAAAAAGAATTTTTTTAGTCCTTTCATTAGCTCAATGGCGAGTATAATACTTCTAATAAGTGGAATCTATAGTTCGATTTCGTGAAGATTTGAAGGCACTCAGCCCCCCCTTGTGCTTCAGTGGTGCCAAAGCTAGGAAATACTGCTTTGCTATAGCGGTTAGCTTGACGTAAATCCCTGTATATTGGTATTGCCGAAGCAAGCTGCGCTGCTAATATGCAATGTTCTATTAAGTTTTAATATATTGGCTATTTTTGCGGGGTCTGGAGCGATTGACCCGTACTTCCAACAGAAGGTATGTCAACCTGCCCTCACATATGTCTAAAGTTTAATAGTCGATACTGAATATAAATTAAGCTACACATGTACTTTTTATACTAGTTTTTTAGTAGCTACTAAATGGTATGCAAATAGGAAAAATGCCAAGAGCTTATATTTCTTTTTGGATAGGAGCCCCTCAACAGAAGGTGGCGCTCCTCATACTTTATTTTTAATTGAGGCATGTGTTTAATTTTAAACCATTTAATAAAAAAAATTAACTTTCGGCCTCCACACACGCAAACAATTAATTTACCTACAACTATTATTCAAACACTGTTGAGAAAATATTTAGTTGATCATGTTGCCCAGCTTCTGGCTAGTAGCATATGTAACCTGGTAGCTGAAACGAAAAACTAATGGCTTAGTATGGAAAGAAATTTAGTGCTTAAGCTATAGGTCCAAAAATAATAGACTTTTTTTTAACTTTTTATCCTGAGCTATCCTAGTTTATATATAGAAGGCTAAATTAAGCCTTATATAATAAAAGCCCCTTTGTGTTGCGCCGAGAGCTCATCCTTTTAAAGCTGGTTAAATGGGTTATAATGGAATGTAAAAATTTTTGCTAATTTAAGACTGCTTTAAACATATTTTAAGGGTTTAAAGGGGGGGAAGTTAAACAATTGGTATATAATATATGGTTATCTTTTTAAAAAAATAATCAATATTTTTTGTGCTGATACAGAAGCTACGAAAAATAATGGCTTTGAGCTAAACGATTTTCCTAGGCCCTTCGCGCCAGAGACCCTTTCGAGATTTAATAAGCCATCTTAATGTTATATTTGAACGATAGAGTTTCAGCGTTTAGGATTTTTTTTAAAGAAAATAAAGCACAAATAACACTTCGGGTTGAGATAAATTCTGAACTTTTCATGTGTTAGAAAATTTGAATTCCACATATGAAGATAAAAAAGTATAAAATTCTTACGCATTCAGCAAACATCACTTACCTTATTCACGCTAATATTTAAAAGTAATTTCTTAAATGATAATTCAAATTATGATTATTCTATAACTAATAGAACTAAAACTTAGACACTAGAACAAAGATTTTGGTTACCGTGCCTTAAAGTATTAGATATTACTTCGCGAATATGGGCTAATGGACCAAACCTAAGTTACCTTAGTTGTATGACCAAGTAGGTAGTATTAATGAGACTTATGTAAATTACTATAGGGTGTTGCTTAAGAGGAAACCTTTTATATGCTTTTAATTTTAAATACCATAAGAGCTTGGTCGACCCGCTTTATTATATAAATGACTTGTCTTTTTCAACTTAATAAGATAGATTCTTATGACTTTATAAAAAACCAGTAACGATGCTAGGGGGAGAATTAGATCCTAACTATAAGCTAAAGGTTAGAATTATGAAAAATATAAGTATGATGGTACTAAGTTGAAATATATACAAATCTTAAAACGGTAACAATAGCTAATCTGATAAATAAACCCGACAGAGATCCTATACTAATCACCCTTAGAGAAAATGAATTAAGGAGGTATGTAAGAGTAATTAATATATTTAGGTTTGAATTTAGACTTTTAGAAAATAGAAAAATTTAAGGAAAATATATTCATTTAGAAAATTTAAATAATTCGTACGGTAAATTGGATTTATTAATGCTTCAACTTTAGTTTACTTCAAGATTCCCATTTACAGTCAGACAATACCAAATAAAGGTTGCCTTAACTTTTTAATGTAAGATGATGATCTTATTAAATTAAACCTGGTCATTGACTAGCTACATAAATAAAAGCCGTGGAAAATTAATATTAATGTTTAGCCATGATAACCAAACGCAAGCTTGCGCTCGCTAAGAAAAAAGAAACTTCATTTAAATCAATGCCCCGGGGCGAAGGGCACAGCAGTTAATATAATTGTTTATATAAAAAATATTAATTTAAAATTTATATTACTAACTATTAATCAACCCTATTATGCTGTATATAAGAGAGACACTAGGAAGAATTTTAAATAGTACTAAAAGCAATTGTAAATATTTTTAGAGGTCAAACCGCATTTTACCTAAAGAGAAAGAGTTATAAAGGGATTAGATTTTTTTTCCGGCACGCACATTAAAAAAGTTCTAAGTAAGTGTAAGATATCTGTTACCTCGCCCATAAGACAGAAATGTGAACCTTTTGCTAAACATATCAAATGCGGAGACGCCCTTAGAAGCTCATTTATACGTAAATGGATCCTAGTAATTGATACAGGGCTAGTATGACTCGAGGTAAAGAAAATCAAAATAGATGGCACGAAGGAAAAATAGGCAATTGCCCGCAGCCAAGTGCCTAGTTGTGATATGGCAGTTCATTTGACTAATCGTATGGGTGATTAAGAGGGCGTAAGCTTCCGCTTTGCCACCCTTTGTTTTTATGCTTTAGATATAGTCCAGAGCCCTACTTTTGAGAAAAGTAAGGGTATAAAATTTATACCTGGTTAAAATGGATAGTGGTAATGAAATATTACAACTATTAGGAGAAGTCCTTTAGAAACTTTTCCTTGTGGTTTTTGTGGTCGCGCGATGGTAGTAGAGCTCTACATAAGAATGGTTAAACAAGGGGAAGATTCGTTATTTACGGTTTATTACAGGCATTTCAGGCAGATGCTTAGTAAACTAATTATTAAAAGAAGACTGTGCACCTACACAAGCTAATTTAATTTTATTTTTTTTCTTTAGGGTTCCGTAAGTGACATTAATATTCCGTTCATTAGGTTAGTCCTGTTTTTATGGCCATATGTGCTGGATATCTTATAGGTAGATAGGGATTCAGGTAATCATTTTATGCTAGCTGTTTGATTCTTTAAGCTCCTCTCGGGTAATAATTTATTATCGGATGAAGTGCTAATAGGTAAATATGCTTTCTTACGGTCTTTTAAGAGACAGCCGCAACTTTCATATGTTTAGCTATGAAATTAGTTTGAAGTTTCAGCATTTATTATATTCTAATATTGATACAAATCGTTTAAATTTAATTATAACGTAAAGTTTCAGAAAAGTATAGGTATGATAGCTTTACCCGTTATTTTGTATTCATAATAATTTTTATTGGTTTTTTGTAGCAGAAACTGACAAGCTCCCTTCGATTTACCGAGGTCAATTTAGATTTGGTTCATAAAAAGATCACAAATGCGGGAAATTGTCTTTTATTAAGAAAACCAGGCGAGGGAAAGTAACTTTAAAGTTCAATCGTCAGGACATAGGTGAATCGTTTTATTTTATAAATTAAACCACAAGTTATGTCCAGACTTATTGAGACGTATAGGATTTAATA
>JACYFI010000404.1:0-13004 GCA_020975735.1 Ophiocordyceps xuefengensis
TTCCTAATACTTGTGGAAGATATTCTTTCCTGTTGCTGGCAAAGATAATCTGATTCCCTTTAGCTTCCTCATTAGAGATAAACGTCCTTCTCTAAAAACATTTAAGGTTCTTTCGAATGCTTATAGCCTAGAAAAGAATTTGCCTTCTAGTCGTTTTATTGTGGGTTTTAAAAAGTCTAGATAGTATTTGTTTCTCTTTTATACTTGTTCTTTATAGTTATATACTGCCCTAATATAAATAAATATAAAGTTATCTATACCCATTTTTAAAAAGGAGCGAGCTATGCGCCGGAAGAGGTTGTTTTTTACGTAAAGTTTAAATGCTTAAGACACTATAATATTTTATAAAATCTATTAGTTAAATTCTATAGAGTCACCATTATCCCCTTCCGGGATTGTAAAATTTATTATTATATTATTTAATCCAGACAATATATACCACTTTATTTTCTATCCCGGAGGGATAGGGCGACAGCCCCATATTTTAATATGTTGAATTTATCCAGATTAACTAATGTTTTATATGATATTACGGGTGCTCATGCCTGATAGATGTAATATCTTTTATTTAATGAAGAGCGGCGGCCGATACATAATTTTTCCCTTATATACATATTTAAATAACTAAATTCTTTATTTAAAGCCCTTATTATGGCTAATAATAAAAATGTTGAACCCAAAAAAGTTGACCCAGTCTTTCTCATTGTGGAATTATCTAAACTTATTCAGTGGTCAACGACATTCAAAAGGGCAATGGGCTAAACAAGTTTTTTTTATATTTAACATTAGCTAGGTTTATACTTCTCTATAAAACCTAATTACATGAAGTACTTCTATTGGGAGCTTATTTCGGTATTTATTATTCTGTATCCCTTTCAATAGAGGTCTGACTCATATCTTAAGCCCTATATTATGGCTTAGCGTGCAGCGTATGCTAGGCCCATTATTATTATAGCCAACTCACATTTTAGTCGATGAACTGCACACCTTTAGGTATTTCGCTGCGGATCGCCCATTATACTTACGTATATCAATATATGTTTTAACATTAACCACGAGTCATTACCTGTCCCACAAAATTGGTTACCCATATGTGCTTTAGGTGTAGATTGCTTTATTAGGGTTTATCCCCTCCTAATTTGAATGGTTTATTTGCAGAAAGTTCATGTTTCTAAATACTGCTATTTACAAGATTAGTTCATCTTTTATTTCTTTACTCAGTACTTCACAGTCAGTTGATTGCTTTCCACTTCACCCCACCACAGTTCTTCGGAATTATGCCTACTTCTAATACCCGTTCTGATTTTTATATCCGAGCTATGGTCAAATCACCGTGCTTCGGGTCTTAAACTTTAGACACGTGTTTCGTTAATTTAACGCCCGTTTAACTTACGGCAATATGCTCGGATCTAAGTTAACTTCGGTACCACATTAGCGCAAAGGTCTTCCTTTTTTTATCGTAAACCTCTATGAAATCACTATTTTCTTTTAGTATCCTCATGGTACTATTTCATATGGCGATCCATGTTCCATATTTGCCTTTAGGAAGGAAGGTTCCCCATATTTAAACAGTTTTTCTGTACCGTCACTTTATAAGGCATTAGCTCATTTTTTCCACTCACGTTATTCATAGAAATCTCTTTCGAATTATTTCCCCCTGAAGTCACTAAAGGATATTTCAATCCAAGCTTTAGTTTAGAGATTAGATTTCTCTTATGGAGCTTAATTGTCAACTGTAAGGGAAGTTAGCCAATATTCTGCTTGCCCAAGTTTACCTTTGCGCCTTATAAACAATAACGCAAACAATCAGGGAGGAGAGTAGCAGCTCCCTTTAAATTTCTTAAGTGTATAAAAAATTTGTGCAATGGCTCGCAGCACCCAGGCAGGACAATTTCCATAATTTATTTTAAGAAAAAATAAAAGTTTACAATCTTAAAATAAATCTTCAAAATAAAGAGCTTTAAGCATAAGAAATAAGGTAATAACCCAGGTTTCAATCAGGTCCCTTCACCAGAAGCGAGTCTAAACAAATATTGGAGTTTATTGCCTACTCGGAATAAATATTCTTTTTGTATACATGGCAATAAATTCCATAATAGTTTCTTTACATACTTATAACTAATTACAAGTAATTTACTGATATTATCTCGTTGTTTTAAACTGATTTTTTCTTCATGTTTCTATAGTAAGGTACTGATTATTTGCGTTACTGTGAAATCGAACACAGAAAAACCTCCTCCCATAGGAAAGGGCCGCTTTTAACCACCTTAGGCCTAAACCCGTTTGTGGATTTACATCGGATTAGGTTAGGCATATAACTAGGTAATACTATAAAAATATAACTAAAACTCAAGTACTTATATCTATTAAAGATGTAAATCAACCTTCGGACCCATTAGTATTAATACAAATTTTGTTAAATAAAATAACCTGTTCAAACTACTAAAGATATGAGTAATATCTGCTTGCAAGCCAAAAAATAAAACATAATTTACTAGTTATTCGTTACTCATAGTTAAACCCCTACGATAGCGCCAAACACCCTATTTCGATGATTAGGGGTATGTGGAAACTGAAGAAAATAAAGTGGGAAGGAGTAGGCGTAGCACTTTAAAAAAATTTCAAATGGAAATCATAATGTAATTCCAATTGGCCAGCTGCCTTGTGTTCACTTCGAGTAAGCTTTTGTCCGGATTTCCCTCGCCTTGCACCCCCCCCCGATTGCTTCATCAGATATTGGAGTGGCGTGGCTGATCTCTGCGATACAAGAAAAATCTCAGTTAATGCCTTACTTTTCCTTGATAGGTATATTAGTGAACCCAATAACTAAGTAAACACTCCCTGCGCTACTTATGGATGCCATATGCCAGGGTATAAAAGCACCACGAGCACTACCTTTCCTTAATTATTTTCATAGTTAACCAGGCAGGCCTTGGACGGATTCATTACAGCCTTGCTTTCAAAATCTCTTGGACATATTTTTCTAAGTCCTGAAATCCCCTTGCTTTGCACCCTACAGGGTGGCTAATGTGGGCTAGCCTATCAGGGGTATGTGGATTTGCACACCCAATTCTTGGAGGATATGGTCATAGCAACAATTTTTTAATTAGTAATAACCGTTAACAATAAGGGGTTTAAGTGGTAATATAATCTATCTTCAATTATAACTCAAGAGTAATTATAGATTTTTTGAATCCAAGAAATTGAAGGTTGAAGCTTTTCCTATTTTTCCAATAACTACACCTTTTATGATTTTTACCTCTACAATCAGCGAACAGGGATCTGAAGAGGACTAGAATAAAACTGTAGGCTAGGTTACTAAACTGCCGACTCGCCCATACTTCAACACCTTACAGAGAAATATTCGATTTCGGAACCGGATGTAGTTTTACACATCTAATAAAATTCAAAACTTACCCCTTAAACCATCCCCTCCGGTCCCATCTCTTAATCCCGTACATATTTAAAGGCCCTGTCCTTGATAGCTCTGATATATCCTCGTAATTAACTATAATCTCTGCTTTTGGTTGGGAGTCGCCCTCTCCTTATAATTTTTTCCTTCTACCTTATTCTTAATCCCTATCCCTTGCTGTTGCATCCTATTCCTAAGGCAAGCGCCACAGCAAGAATAACTAATCGAAGGCTAGCCTACAAAGGGTATCGGAGCCCCACGCCATTATATACATTTGCATATCCTTAGAAACACGGGTTCAGATAGGCTTATAACGCGTCAAGAATAGGCAGGGCTAATTCCTCAGCGATCGAACCTGATGATATTCTTTTATCAAAAATACACTGTTACTCTCGTTAAGTTTAAAGGAAGTCGTTTACTCAATAATATATTTAGATACTGTTGGATGCCTGTATACTAACTACTTTAGTCACCTCAGTATTTCCTCAGAGTGTATCTTTTTTTCACGATCCGATCTTTAATTACCTTTCTAGGTAGCCAGCTACATCAAACCTTATGTACTATAATCTTTGGTTCAGATATGGATAAAATAAGCTCGCCAGAAGAAGAGTCTTATTTTTTTTTATAGTTTTTCTTATTTTAAACACGCTTTTAAGCGACAGTTTACTAGGAAGGGTGATAAGAGTTAGTAGAAGCTAGCCAGCGAACAAAAGCTTACCCCCACCCGTACCCTGTAAGGGAAAAATACGGCATTAGTCAAGGAGTATAAATCACAATATAAACATCTTTTTTTGACACTTAAATTTTAAAAATTTGAGAAATAAAAGGATTACAACCTTTATTACATCTTGTGTTTAAACAGCACGTTCTACCAATTGACTAATTTCTCCTATTTATTTTAATATTATTCGGTAGTCCTTTTATTTATTTTGTAAACCTCATAAAAATAAATACAGCATTGCTTTTCCATATAAATATACGACAGGGAAAAAGCAGGGACAGCAATCTAAAAATTAGAAGCCTACTTACTATTACGTCACACCGGCAGCGTAGTGAAAGAAAAAGATATTCTAGTTATTTGTTGGTTGGGTGAAAATACTCTACCGATACAAAATGCAAATATTTTTCTGTGTATCTACGGCGCTGTACCCTAGTATTTGTTTTCTAAAAAACGTGCAAAAGAAAGCGCAGAAGCTAGATTTATTAAAACAGGGCTTATTTCTGTTGGAGTTATAAATAAAACAGAAAACCAGCCGTCCCCTATTGCAGATCGCGCAGGGGGAAGGGTTTAAATATTAAATCTAGAAAACAAGACGCGAGCTACTTGAAGCCACCCGTAGAATTACTTTTAGCTTGAGCCTCGTTGTTAAAATTAAAAGGTTAGTTAAGCATTTTAGAAGATACCGAAACTTACTAACAAGGCAGTCTATCAAAATAAAAGAACGAAGATAATTGTTTAACCATAAATGGATAGTCTTACTTGGTTAAAGACCTAGACCAGAACCCTATTTCATATACTGTTCACTTTATTGCCATGTATGAAATAAGTAGAATATTAACTTTTGAAGGCTTTACAATGCTAACAAAGCCTAAAACATAAAGTATCTAATTTCTTAAAGCCAGAACAGAAAGAGAATGATTGCCAATTTATTAGCTTGCTTGGCTAAACCAATAACTTATATATAAAAATTTATTGCTTACCATTTTAATTTGTTTATTTCGTAATTATATATGGCACCTAACATCGCTAATATAAGATTATCTAGCAAAAACAACAAATATTTGAGGAAGTATATAATATATTTCCTACTGTAGAACATGTCGATTAGTTCTGTCATAGTTACCCGATCTCATTATTAACCTAGTAAACAAACAAACCCATTAGCTGGTGTTTGGTTTCTAGATTTGTTATATGTAATGGTAGTGGTAACTAACTTCTTTCTGTAGCTCATAATTATACACTATATTTACTTGTTATAAGTAATAAATTAGTATGTGTTTTATTTTAATAATTTATAACATAATCGCTTGCCCATATAGAAAGCAATTTGCGCTGTAATCATAATTTAATCATATTGTTACCAAATAATGCAAAAACGATACGCGTGTTATTATGTTGGCTATTGTGAAGTTTTCACTTGTTCTTATTTAATTAAACAATCAAGAATAATTAAAAATAATATAAGATACGGCACCCCTATATTACAATTAAATAGGGAGAACCCTTAAAGGTAAAAACCTTAATAAATATTAAATAAAAGGAAAATAGATGCACAATATCCATACATTACAAGACATAGAGAGTGCATGATAGGACTTTTATATTATAACAGGTTATACCGAAAAATATCCAACTTATACTTTAAAACAATTCTAGATATTTACTGTATTCAACCATTAGAAAATAGAAATCGTATAAGGCGAAAAGACCAAAACCCCGATTTGCTTACTGGCTTTATTTTTATTTTTTTTTAAACCCTTAAAATAGGACTAATTATACTATCAACTGGGCTACCTTTATATTTTTTTCCTGTTTGTGTGCGAATGTATCTTTACTAAAGCATCGTTACTCCCCTTGCATGGGCTATCCTTACTTCCTAGCTTCGCCGCCACAGAAGAATAGACCATAAGTCGAAGGAGGCTAGCCCTACAAAGGGTATCGATAGCCAACGCCAAACGTGATAACCAATTATAATCCTAGGAAACAGGTTCAGATAAGGGGTTCGAACACCTTCTGTCCCTGCTGCGGTGGTTTAGTGAAACATACATGCACCCTTCTTTCGAAGAATGGAATACTAATCTCAATCCTGCCACCCTTGATAGGGATGGAAAAAGAAGTCTACAAAGTCCGTTTAGTGTACTGAATCCTTTGTGGCAGTTGCCGCGTATTTTGTATATTTTTTTACTAAGCTAAGCCCGTTAGAGCTTGCATTATAAGCAATAAAATGAAAAAATAAAGGGTAAGCTCGCCTATCTCAAGTTTATAAATATGTAAGGAAAACAAATTCTACACAAGCTCTTATTCACAAATCCCCCTACAGGGGTTCCTCGCCAGAGGGGCTTACTAATCAACCCAACGCGGCCTAGCTCCAGACTGAACTAGACATAATCCAGGTCGGAATTCGGTAAAGGTCTACAATTTAACCTTAATAGCCTTTAAATATTACTTATTTGTATTTGCTTTTCGATATTTTTATTGCTAAGTAGGCGAAGCCCTTCTTCCAAATAACGGAGCAAGCTAAGGATCCGCGGAGCTCATTATTGTAAAACATTAATAATAATTAACAAGAATCAACAAATGTTTATAGTATAAAGGTAGAGAGTATCTGGTTAAATAAACAAGCTAGGGTTATTTTATAGTTTAAATAGGATTTGACTTTTTTGTGCTTCTATTCCTGGAAACCGAAAGGTTATGATAAAGGGGATATGTCCAGAAGTAAGAAGCCCACCCTAAGAAGGCTCACGTATAGGCGTACATATAAAGTATGTTTTAGGGTTTAGCTGATTTATAGTTTGCGTGAAACCCACCACCTAAGGACAAGCTAAATCCTTTAACCCTAGGCCTCGCTTTAGCTTTAGCTTGACGCAGCAAGGGGATAAAGGCAGTTAATGGATAACGCAATGTATGCATGTTTCACTACCCAAACCACATCACTAATATTAATGTTGGCCTTTTTAATACATATAATGATCTTAAATCAAATTTATAATTTATTCTTTTTAATTAAGTATTGAAGTAGGTTTACCTTGAATTTGGTTAATTGTCAATGCAATAACAATGGGCCCTAATGTAATTAGCAACTTCTTTAACAAAATATTCTTAATATTGGAAATCAATTATTGAGATCATATATGAGGCGTCAAATGGAAAAGTCAGTCCATCATTAATCCGCCATGACTTATATCTGGTTTTCGAATTATAATTATTAAAGCTGTTTATTACACATTTACTATTGGTTATCCTTCTATCATCGGCGTTTTATTCGCATAAAATCATCTCGGATTCCAGAAATCACTTCTTCCTTCTGTGATTTTACTCCTTTATTTCTCCCGCGGGGGGGGCCATGAATTTCAAATTGTGGAGGGGCAGGCGTCCATCCTTAGATTCTAAATTCTGAGGATTCAGATGACTAACTATTGGAATTTTTGTTTTCAGTTCATGCTTCGGATTGTTGGGTACAGTAGGGAGATTCTAGGATCAAGTTTGACGATGATTTCTATAAAATGGTTTTGTTCTGAAGGAAGATGGGTGATGCACTTCAAGATCTATTTTGAAATTTCATCCCCCTCTAAATCTTAGGACCTCCCCGTCTTGTTCATAATATCACCTTGGATTCTGAAACAATAAAAATGGATCCGGTCGTGCTGTAGATCTACCCACAGGGTTGTACTCGACGCATTAAACCCACCGACTATATAATTGCACTCTTGCTGAATTTCTCTTTCGGCGAATGTAATTGGACGAACTTAAGCGATCATATCTGACGAATAAAAAGCAGAAATTCTTCGAATCTAAACTTGGGTATTTCTGCCCATTGCGTATGTTATCCAGGGTCCGGGATTCAATTAGGGCATTTCTTCTTCTCCTGTGGGGCCTAGTTTAGAATATGATCCAATTGGGTGTGTTGCTCCCTTTCAGGCTAGTATTTAAGAGATGCGGTCCTTTTAAATTTCTCCTTTGTGCGGGCATGTCCTCGCAGTTTAATGTACAGATGGAGCATCTGTACCAATCGGGCGTTTAACATAGATGGATGCAATTAGGTACGAAATCTCATATCTTATATTTGTTATTTATCCATTTATTCATTTTTAGCATCTCTTTTTGTCATGTTTTATTGTACATAATCCGTTTAATTATGGTTACGGACCCTCAAGGTAAAACAATACCGAGACATATTAAACAGTCATACAAGATCACTAAAAGTGGTCAGTGAAAAAGGAACCTCGATGCATAACCTAAATGATGGTGCATCGTGTTAACTACAATGGATAGGCTAAATTCTTCAAGACCTACCAACCTATGAAGATTGTGCACCCCCATTATACAACGCGTGGAACCCATGGACCCTGTTCCCAAGAGAAAAACAAGTACCCAGATCTTACACCCATCATTCATAGTAAATGTGAAACACTATATCTATGTTGTTCTACGAAAAAGTGTATCTGCTGTATTGTTTTTAATACATTTTTTCAATAGTTCCCAATTATTCTCCCAGACTATTCTTATTGTGTAGATAATTTTTCTATTACCACACAAAGTTTTTTCAATTTAGAAATTAAAAAGACCAAGTATAGCATTTCAGTTTTTGGTCACAACCAAGACCTTTTTTCCTATAATATGCCGTCGTTGACCTATGCTTTATTCTAATCATACGTAACTATGAATTAAATATTAGGCTACATATAATTCTCTTAAATAAATTATAAAGGCGCTTGCTGGTTGCTAATAATCGCTAGATATATTAATTTGTTAGAATTTTAATGTCAAGTTACAAGAGTTTCCATTGTAATCAACTAAGTTAAAATTACCCTAAAAATATGAAAATATCACATTTTCATTATAGTATCATTTTAAAAATAAAAGAGCCCTTTCATTTTTTACTTTTTTTTTTTTTTTTGGTTTTTTATAGAAAAAAGTAAGTACTAAAGCTTAACTTTAACTCTCTACTTTCTACATTCATACCTGACTTAATAATAGAATTTACGTTTTAACACCTTCGTGTTAAATAGATCTTTAACAATGCTATAATCTCTGATACTTCTATAAAATGCTAAATAATTCTTCTAAAGGTTTATACCTTGTTCAAAGGGATATTTTATGAAAAAGAAACAAATTTACTTTAGCTCTTTCAATAATCGTTTTAATATTTCATATTACATCGATAATTTATTTCTCTGGTCTATTCAAGCTTTCTAAAACTTTCACACTCCTAATAAAAACCCTAAAATTTTGTTTAATTTAAACTTCGATCTCTCGCTGTTGAGTATAATAGAGAAAACTGAAATTTAACATTATAACCACAGTGGTATAAGTTTTTATCAATTAATGATCTTTACAAAAAATAACCTCTCCATCTTACAAATCCACAAACCAGTTTAGGCCTTTAATTATCATTGTGTATCTAAATATACATAAAGGCGTGGTACACATTTTAAAAATTAGGAAAAATGTTTATTTTATTTTATCAGAAGAATTCTTGTACATGGGACTTCCTTTATAATTATAAAGCTCATTACATAACCTTCAATATCAGGCGTGCTTACTGTTAAAAGTAAATTTTAGAGCGTTGTTTTATATAAGAGTAACTGCTCTTTTTGAGTCAATATGAAAGAGGTATTTACTGCAAAATGAGGTAGTCATTTTTTTAGCCATAATCCCCTTGGCGGGATTTTCTGGGACCCACACTTATTAGCTTGCCCTTATTTTTTATCCTACATACTCATTAATTGGTAACCTCACCGCCAATAAAAAGGGAGTGAATTTTTTCTTTGTAAATAAGAATCTTCTATATGTAACTCCTATTTAAAAATTCAGGTGTTACATTTATAGCCTGGGAACATGTAGAACTAGCCTTGAGACTTTAAACTAAAAACTCTCCCTTTCACCATCTTCAAAACCCTGGTTTACTACAAATAAGAGGTAAAGATTAGAATCTTGCTTAATTTCGATGTATAAAATCTTTTCAACATAGTTTTTATGCGCAGCAAAAAATTTGTTAAATAGGTTATGGGATTTCAGGTACAAGGCCAGGTTTATATGAATATTCAATACCTTAAAATGTTATAAATACTTAATTAGTATATAAACAATATATTTCTATAAACACTTAAACGCTAAAAAAATAAAACTTCATTTAGAAGAAAGGAAGTGTAATTAACTGATACGGCTAATTCCTACTGTACATACACATGTACCCTCAAAAAGCTCCCTTTTCTATCCCCTTTTAATTTAAAGACGTGTTGCGGGGCAACGTAATGTTCTGCTCCACTAGATAAATAATAATTACTGTCATTTAAAAAAGGTAAATTCGAAATGGGATTAATAGGTTCTATACCCCAAAAGGAGATCATAAGGCTCCTAATTTCACTGTGGTGTTAACAAGCACTACCTT
This sequence comes from Ophiocordyceps xuefengensis, assembly GCA_020975735.1. Classification (NCBI taxonomy): domain Eukaryota; kingdom Fungi; phylum Ascomycota; class Sordariomycetes; order Hypocreales; family Ophiocordycipitaceae; genus Ophiocordyceps; species Ophiocordyceps xuefengensis. The sequence continues at coordinate 10,525 of JACYFI010000404.1, forward strand.
TAATTGATTTTATTTTAGAAAATCTTTTATATTATGACCTCTATTGATATTTCTATTCATCTTACCTTTTTATCTTTTTTAATTCATCTAACCCTTCTCTAGTAAAGGTTATTTTTTTTTCCCTAAGTATAAAGCCGCTTGTTTTGAACAAATGACTTTCGTAATTGTTATTTTAATAACCATTTCAATTATATTATTTTTCAATAAATAGTTATAATTTATGACGGAAAATCTTAAAATTTTCAACTAATAACTCCCACCACTAATATAGAAATAATATTACCACGTAACTTAATGTAATATTAACTTCTAAAAGGTTCTTTATCTTATACTGTGTTGCCTTAGAAATAACACTCATAATTCGAATACTGGTTTTCCTATTTTGATCGCGGTGATTCTTTTTTAATCCTATTAAAAGAACACCCTTCCGGCGTCTGTAAACCATGCTAATCAGTTTAAATCAAGTAATACTTTTTGGGCAGGTGCACCTACTGGGTGTTAAAAAGAGGATAGGAAAAACTCAAGCTTAGTAACGATCGAGATCTAATTTTCCAACTGTATTTAATGTAAGCTTTAATAGATTTACTGTTGTTTTTAAACACTTCGTAAGTACGATGTTGACCTTGTTTTATCAAAATTTACAAAACTTTCTTTAAAAAGTAAATTAGTCGCCGGATTGATTACGAGTTACTAAGGGTATTGTCCAAAATGCATTTAATTATTAACTTTAAATCTCTAAACCAGGAACCTAAATTGAACAAGATGCTGCCCTAATTTTGCTTATTTTCCTACACCAAAAAACAATTGAAATTTTGTCCAGCAAAGGCATATCCTTACTTGAAGACCTATCTAAAATATGCTTTTTAACTCTAAAACCTCCCTATGATGTAGAACTCGAGTAAAGACCTATAGAAACGCATCCCTACTCCCATCAGTAAACCCAATAGTATAATAGAGGATTTAATCTGAAGGGTTGATTGAAATAAATGTAGTTTACTAGCAAATTGATGTTTTTGTGGTATCTTTAAACATAGAATTTTTTTATCTACATTTTTTGTGCGAAGCCTCCGTAAATATAGTATTAATATCTCTTATAGAATTTTTAAAACCAAGTCTCCTGGCACTTAGAGCCACCTTACAAAAACTTTAGACTAATATTGGAAGGAACCGTCTGCCGTTGCTTTTTAAGATATAATGACTATCTGAATTTTTAGATCCGCGATAGGTCCATTCCTTGAATAAGGCCAGAATCTTTAATGGATATTACTCTATACTCTCATATCACGTAAATGGGACAACTCACACAATCTTTGTTTCCGATAAATAGCTTTAGTGTTAAAGCCTTAGGGTGTTCCGCCCGGTTGTTGGTACCTATCCACAGTGCTTTTTTGGAAAATGGTCAATAAAATAGCAAGAAAAAAATAAAGCTTCCGATCACTCTAAATAATATTCACACCTGTAAATTTAATCCTCTTGTTGTACAGCGGAGTTGTGGATTACCTAAATACGTCACTTAAGATAAAAACCATGTAAAACTAGAAACTACGTAGTGTTATTTAGGTAGACTAGACGGTACCAATCTAACAAACAAAGATCTTTGCTGCTGCAAGCAGCAGGGCAGCTTGTGTGATTTTATTGCCGAAAAAATACAAAAATAATATTTTATGTTTAATACTAATTAAATAAATTTTTTTAAGGTGGTCTCAAATTATACTCTTGTACGAACCCTGTATTGATAAGATTATTTTCTGATAGAAAGTTACTTCCAGATCTCTTTCCATGGTTAAACGTTTGCCTAATATTTGTAATTCCTTTTATATGAAACATAAAATAATTAAGAGTTTTTACAGTCATTAAAGAAATTTCTAGATTAAATATGGTAAGATATAATGTAGTATTTCCTGTCAGATAGGGGCCATGATACCCAATTTTTTGGCTGGCTCCTTTTGAAATTAGGACTAATTCTTCTACTTAATCATCAAATTAACTTGAAAAAATTCTGCAATTTGATGGTCACTGGAACATTATGACTCTTTAATTATTCTATTTAATTTGTGGCGCTTTGGTTTGGTTAAGTGAACATATACATCCCCTCAGCTAAGCAAACTAGAACTAATCTATTAAAATTGAAGAAAATAACACATTGTTATTGCTTCGCCGTCGAGAATCATCTCTTGCGCACAGAATGTTGATAGAAAAATTGCGTCAGTGACAGAGATCCCAGCTTAGTCGTGCTATAGGTCTTAGACTATTTTATTAATGGGAGGGCTAAGCATTTTAAATAACAGGCAGTTTAGCCTCGCCATTTCTTAAGGAGTCTATCTAAAGCGTTTTATGTAATCTGCTAATAACTTCGGGGTACAAAATTTACCTTTTGATAAGATATAATATTTATTACTCCTTTCTCATTAATTATACTATATCGAACCAGACCCAATCATTTTTCCTTTCATATAGTAAATTACACTGATTAAGGAAAC
>JACYFI010000405.1:0-10038 GCA_020975735.1 Ophiocordyceps xuefengensis
TTAATATTTTGTGGATATCTTTCAAGGGAAACAAATAAGTCCCGATGTTTCATGGTTAGGAATCGGTTTCTACCAAAAATTTTCGTCACATTATGTGAAAGTTTCTTCCGTTTTTTTCACACCAATAAAAAAGATAAATAGGATAAAATCCCAGGATGTTGAAGATAGTTCGACTGTAGAATGTTGCCGGAAATTTAAGTAGGGCAGATTAAAAAAGAATTTTATTGAAAATCGGGAATCATAAGTGAAGCCTCGGAGCTATAAAATAAATGTGGGGGGCATACTTGTTAGAGTAGCCCCAATGAATACGAGAGAAAATTTACTAAGATATATATTATATCATAGTATTATACCGGATTAGAAGTGGTGCCCTTAATTAGTAGAAAATAATTAAAGGAAAATCTTAATATATAGAATTAAAGAATGAGACAAGATGTCTGAAACCGGATTTGTGAAAGAAATGGAAAATAGAATTAATACTGATAAATTTAGAAAAGGGCTTAATTGCGGGTCAAGAGTGTACAACAATGAGTGGCGCTGGTTTGGCACCTCCGAATTCGTGCTTACGTTATCCTTTATGGACGAGGGGACCTATGAGGGTGCGAACCTGTTGTGATTAAAAAAGTTACATGAGCTGGGTTAAATTCGTCGGTTGAGAAGTTATTGTTTTCTATCTTTCAGAAGGGATTTAAGGTATATAATAAGAACAAACTTTTGTACGCAAGGAAACCAGTAAGAGTTTAACCCAATAAGGTTAAAATAATGGTACTAACCCAAATGGGTTGTACCTGTTGTTTATGTGCTAAATATTTACATATTATATTATGCTTTTTGTATATATATAAATCTTCTGTATTATTTTACATAGGATGTTTTTTTACTAAGACAATGTATAGCAGGAAGCACGGCAGGAACGCATAAGTTATAAAGATAAGATGCCTGAAAGCATATTAGGCACGAAAACTTATCTTTGAGTTAGTTCTTAAATATACGTAATTACTTATTAGAATTTATAGGCTTATCCGACGAACTTTAGTATTTTAAATAGGATAAAGTACTAATTTGAATAATATCACTATTTAATATAAATGAAATCTATAAGGACCGGTTCTGCGATAAAGTAAGTAAGTTGTTTTGTAATCAAGGAAGCAAGGCAATTACTTGAACCGGGCCTAACATATAGTATAATTAGGCAAATCTTTAATTTGTATTGCAAAGCTTGCTTTATCTGTTACTATATTTGTTCCTCTGTATAATCAGCAAAGCTCCACTTGTTTTGGTTTTGCAAGGTAGTACATGTCATGTTTTTATTTTTTACCCCTTGTCGTTACACGCTTACAGGTCAAACCACGTCACTATCTCCGGAAGAAATAGGGTGCAGGTCAAAAATAATCTCGCATGTTTCACCTTTAGAAATATGCCTATACCTGACCTTGTTGTAGCAGGCTTAAAGGCTCCACGAATTTTGTATTGCTTCTGGATCCTATGAATAAGTTATGGTTTGCTATTATTTTCTCGCTTCTAGAAGCGTAGTTCGCTTGTCACCCCCTGTATCTTTTTATCGAGATAATCAATAAAAATACTTAGGAAAACAACAAAATTAAAATGAAAGAAGCCTCTAGTGCAATAACAAATAAAAGTACGAAAACACCTAGTGGAGCTTTGGCTCTTAATATAATCAGTCCATACACAAAACAAAATATAAAAGGTTAAAGGTATTAGCTAGTAGTAGGAGCCAGCGAGGATAAGTAGGACAAATTCTGGAAGCCTCGGCTTTTAGCCTCATTAAAATCAAAAAAGAATTCGAGTCAAGCGGTATACGAATAACTCTTCAAAGTCTCACCACCGCGGGTTCGATCCTGTCTAGTCCCTATAACCTGTGGGCATTTTGGTATGTGACAGTAACATATCCGGCTGCACGTGCGGGTTGAATAGGTCCAAGACCTGATAGGCTGCCGGTTATTAGCGTTACCATTCTGAAATCGGTAAAGCATATCCAGCCGTTACCAATTATGCAGACATCTTTATACGCAAGTTTCTTTGAAAGTTTTCAAATGAGTCTCCTTTAATTTCATAAATTACAATAGCTTAAAAGTGAACTAGGATATCTTTAAGAGCATCTACTTTGCAGCCTTAAATATGAAACAAATTTGACGCCCTTGGCCAAAACTTTTAATAACGTAATTTAACTCAACTCTGGGAATGTTTCTTGAATGATTTTAGAGGTTTTACTTTCGCGATGCCAAACATTAGTTTTGATAGTCTAAAAGACAAGGAATCTTTCTGCCTTTATATCTTTAAATTAAGGCTTTATCGTTTGTAAAACTATACATACATGCCCACATTAGGAGGATATACTGTATTAGATTTATTTATTTTGCCGCGAAAGCTATTGCTATAAAGGCAGAGTAATTATGTATAAATCTTCCTGTAATTTTCTCTAATATAATTAGAAAATAGCCGGATTCGCGCCTCGCAGCCTGAGTTCCTTGCGATATTTTTACACTACCGTGTTTAAAAGTCACCCCTATACAAAGCACCCGGCGTTATGCTAACGTCAGGGAGTCCAGTAGAAAAGACCAAAGAGAGAAAATTATTATTATTTATTCAAATTTTGGTGCAGCTTTATTTTCATTCATTACAAGGCTTTAGCTTAGAAAAGAATCTGCCAACCAAATATCCTATTTTATGACAAAACATTTTTCTAAATATTTTTTAAGTATTTTTTTGGTGCGGCATACTTCGGTTCCTACCGCAAGAAAAAAATAGAAGTATGTAATGTTTCATACACCGTGCTTATAAAGTTCTTTGATGCTTGGATATAACTATACAATTTTAAACTCCAGAGCTAGCATTAAGATTGAATAACATTAAAAAAATAATGTGAATTGTAAATATTAAATTGTTTTTTGATTTTTTTGTGCTTTCTAGCTTAAAGCTAGTGCAGGAAAAATGACTATGGCCCCTTAATAAAGGTACAAAAGGGTATATAGCCTAATTTCGGTAAAGCATACTGTCTCATAAACCAGAAAAAATAAGTGTTGATTCACTTTGCGCCTAGCCTGTATGCTGGAAATTTGTAATTTGAATAATTAGTTTATCTCTCAAAGTACTGAAAATGGCAGACAGAGGATTTGCTTACAGCTCAACCCTGGGTTAAGTACCCCATTGAGGTGTATCAAAGTTCACTCCCTTAGATAACCGAGTATTTTTATTGACTATTTTTATTTAGTTCTTGCCATATTTTTCTCGCCAAGCCTTGTAAGGATAGAATAAATCAAGCAAAAAAAATGGAAGCGCAAACTCCTATGGAGTTTTAAATCGGAGTTTTATTTCATGATTATCTAAATTAGAAATAATAAAAAGGATTTAAACTAAATAAGTGTGGTATTTGGACTAATATGTAAGAATCTCTCTACTTAATTTTAGATTCTAAGATTTACTTCTAATAATATTAATTTAACAATCAGTGGCACGCTACGCTTTCTAAAATGTAAATGATTTTGTGCTTTAGCATAATGTATTCTTAACACAGAATAATAAAGGCGCAGCCCAAACCAATTGGTAAAAATTCATTTAAGATAATGTTGAAAAATTATTAATACTAGGAGAAAATAAAGACCTTTTCTTCAATGAGCACCACGATTCTTGTTGTTGGAATTTTTATTCTCTATCTCCCTATGTTTGTGTGCTTTGCTAAAAAAGAAGACAGCTTAGCCGACATAAGGGGTAGTGGTTATTTATCACACACTAGAATTTATGTACGATATATTTAGGGTATTGTAAATTTAGGATAAGATAGCGTCTGTTTGGGTTTATACACCCTGATTCAAAATTTCCGTGTATCCACTTAAGTAAAGCCCAGGTGAATGCTCAATTGGGCCGAAGGCCACGTGAGCACTGAAATTTGCTTTGGGTTGTAAGTTCCAAGTCTTACCTGTGGCAGTGAAAGGGGACTTTAGGTGTAATAAATGTGTAATACATTATGACTTTAATCATTGAAGATGTAGGGTTCGATCCCTGCAAGTCTAAAATAAAATAATAATTGGCTTAACCGAAGGCTACTAAAACATTTAGCCTTCGGCATCCCCCTTTAAGATTCTTATTAGTAATCATAACATAGCAAAGCGTATCATAGGTATGACACCTTTGAGCTAATGGCGTGTAATTTGACTGCTTGGATACATTCCCTTTTCAATTACAAGATACTTTTGCCATTTTCCTATTATTTTTAATTAGATATCTCTATGAAAATGAAAATTTTTAATCTGTTAGTAGCTGCGTAAGATTCTTCTTTTATAGCGAAGCACGGGTAAAAAAAGCTAGAAACAGCCTGCAAGATATTTTTTACACGTTAATAAACTAAGTTAAGGTTATGTTAATATCTTGTAGGAGGCAAATTCGTAATATCTTTCTTGCGTTCTGACTGAAGTATGGCCGGCACGAAAAAGGAACAGTACAGCATAAAGAACGTATAAATTCCCATTATAGCTTACGTGTTGTTTTTTAAGGCAACCTATGCTAAAAGGAAAAAAATTGGCTAGAAAAATTGATTAATAATAATATCTACTTTAGGGGGTGTGTTAATTGGCAAAACCGAACTTGGCAATTCTGCTGTTTAGGTTCGATTCCTGAACATACTCCCACTAGCTTTCATAAAATTTCATAAATATGTGCATGTATTGAATGTGTACAACCAACCAACAGCCTTAAATTATACTTGAAAATTACCAATAAGGGGTGCATAAGCAGAGCGCTATATTCTAATAATATTTACTTATTATAGGAGCTTTGGTGAAATCTTAAGAACCGCTTAGCGCAATTGTAACGGCTAAATAAGTAAAATAAAGCATATAAAAAGAGGTGGTTAATATGATTATTAATTTTAATTACAACAAAGGTATCTTGATGTATAATGTTAATTTTATAAGCGAGGTTTTATAGTTAATATGTTTAATAATATTTCATAATAGTAAAAATTATCAGATTAAACGCCAAAGGGCTTTTGTTACCAACCGGAGTTATAGAGTTAATGGTAGCGTACTGGGTTCTAACTCAGGCATGTGTTAAGTTACCAAATCTGACTACGCCCCGTATCAATAACTTATTTTATAATTAAGGAAAATAAAATAAAAATTAGTTACCAATTATACATAGTTAAAGAATTCGGATAACGATTGACAGTCTTTTTAGGCGGAGGTGTATGTTACCGGCTCTTTTATCGTGTATTAAACTATAATGGATGATTACAATAATGAGGAACTTAATTTTTTCAGGTGCAAGATCTAAAATAATTCCAGTTTTTTATTTCGATTTTTAATACCTAATGAATAATAATTCAAATACCTCCCCAAACTTAACACATTTAGTACCAGAGGCAGCAAGCTCTTAAAAAATACAGATTAAAAATTTGTAACTATGCCGGAGGTATGCTAAATTTTCCTTGAGGTAATGAAATAGAAACATAACGTTTCAATATATATTTTCTAAATCATTCTGAAATAGGATTCATTTGAATTCAAGCAATTACGAAATATACTCACCCTTTAAAGTAACATATACTTTTGAAATAGGAGGTGTGTTTTGTAAAGAATTTGTTTAGGAATAACAAAGCTACTTCTTGGAAGACATAAAGAAAACTATTACTTTTGTAATATTCAAGGTAAGGTTAAGTTTTCCACCATTTTAAACATTTCTTTACCATTTATCCAAAGATACTAATGTAAGATACATGTAAGAGGAAGAGACACCTAACACATGTAGCCTATGGATTTTAACTCCTCTTGCTACTATTGATTCTATTTTATTTGGGAATATTGCAAAGTTTTAATAAATAATCACTCTATTATAAGGTGAAAGATTGATATTCACATTAAAGACCCGTAAAAGCTTAATTATTAACAATAGAATGCTGAAAAAAGTAGGAGGCAGGATTGGTTTTCTGGTACAATGGTTTATATATCGTTGGTTTTGGTTCAAGTTCAATTTATCTATAAAAATAGAGAATTTTGTTTCTTTTTTACGTAAGTTATCAAGTAAAAATTGATAGAGCTTTGCATATATATTCTTGTTTAACAGAATAATATACAGCGCACCAAATAAAGTATTTGTAATGACTAATGACAAGCGTTGCCTGATTAATGATTATTAATGGGACTTGAGGTTTTTTCAGTGGCGACTGGTTGTTTTGCTTTTTTTTGTGTTTACCTAAGCTTGCTATAAAAAAACAGAAGGTGGCAATGCAACGCACCTAAAGTTGTTTAAGGTTTTTCGAAATAAATTAAGGGAATTATTATTAGACTCAACGAAGCTCAAAACTGATGAGGTACATTAAACGGATTAAAAATAGGTTTAACCTTTAAAAAATTGGTTTTATATCCTCCTTTAGAAAGCAGTAGTTTATTAGCTAATATACCTGCCTTTTAAGATATTTAACCTCCCTATTCCTTTATTTAATAATTAACCAATTTAAGGGCATCATACTTCGTCAGCAAGCTCCTTTTTGGTTTGTAAAGTTAGCGTTCTATTTAGTTAGAAAACTATCCCTTGTTTGTGCATACTTCAACTTTTTTTCTTGGTGCTCACGAAATTTTTGCCGGACAAAAATACAGCACGTATTGCTGGACATATTGTTATAAGTTGATTTTAGTAGCGCATTAGCAATAGCTTGGCGCTATGGCTGACAACTGAATTATCTTATAGTTTCGTATAGAAAATGCAATAAAAAGATTTTATCATCGTTTGTCCAATTAGTAGACAATTAAATTTTTGGTTGTTTTAGTAGATTGGGTGTTCGAATCAACCTCGGAGATAAATTTTCTGTGCTAAGCCGAAGCTACGCCTATTCTAGAACTTAGGTTGGTTCCCTAGACACCTTTTCCCATAATAATAGTAGATGTTGGTTTCCCAATCCAACTTTAAAATAAAATAGAGGTAGTGTTCTATTTAGGAATATAAAATATAAAAAGATCGGGCTTCTGGCCCCACATAAAATAAAATAGCTGTTGTTATTACCTTACCTTAACGCTAGAAAAAAAGTAAAACTCTAAATTTATTTTAATATAAGAGCAAAATTGCTTGCGAGGGACGGAGTCCCCTTGCACAATAGTGGGAAGAATCTATTTAATAAAAAATATGGACCTAGCTTTGCATAATCCGAAGGTTAGCAAGCTATGGCTCGCCTAAATTTACATATTAAGGATAGCTAATTCACATTTGGGTTTTAAACATCAACCCAACACTTATTTATAACAAATTTGAAAGATCGGCTAAATTCAGCCAGAAGCTTTCTAAGTAAATCTAAAAAAGCTAAAGTAAAAGTTCTTCATCTCTATGGCGGAAGGCAAGCTAGCATCAAAATAACCTTTATAGAAACAGCTTTGTACAGTTATTAGTAAATAGAATAATATAAACATAACCCTACAATGAGCGAGGAGATAATGAATGTTGAACCAACTCTTTGTTTTAATATATTTCTAAGAATAAAAATAATATTATTTAAGAGCTTGCGCCTACAATTTTATCTTGCTGGCTGGTTTCACAGAACGCTATTTTCTAGCTTCTTAGAGGGTTAGCTAGCTTAGCCACCCCTGCTCTCTTCTGTGAAAACATGCCACATATGAAATTATTAAGCAATAAAAGTATTAATACGTTACTTATTTTATTATTTTTTTATAGAAAACAATTATATACCACAAATCCATGAATTATAGGTGTGTTAGCGATAAATTATAACTTTTTTAACTTATAAGTTAATTGTAATCTTCAACGGTAGAGCAAACTACTTTGTGGTGTATTGGGGCGTCCTTGAGTTTCGAATCCAGGTTTTTTACCCTTTGTAACTCTTTTCATTAAAATATAAAATATCTAAAGTTATGATAGGTATTTAGAATTTTATAGATTAAACTCCAAAACTTAAGTAACTGGAATTCCTCCTGTTTTTAAATTATTAATAAAAAAACACAAGGGCTATGGGTATGGATCACAATGGTTGTTTTTATTTTAGATTAAGTAAAAAGCAGTCGCTATTGTAGATGAAAATGTTAAAGCATGTTTGGGTACATGTTAGCCAGGGAGATCAAGATGTTGGCTTTTCTTCACAAATTAAAATCTTTCTTTAAATGTAATATATGTGAATAACTAATTTGAAGTATTTACAACATGAAAGTCCAGATAAAAACCGTAAAGATATAATTAAAGGTTGTTGGGGTTGGGTAACATACATGCACAATTTGGTTTTATCCTTTAATGAGAGAAAAAACAAATTTATTTTTTTGACCTTTCGTTACTGCGCCTGGCTTGGCGAGCTTGCGCTCGGCTGGCGAAGCAGCAGGAGCATTTTTTTCTTGCGTATCCGCCCCCTGTTCAGGGTAAACAACTAACATGAAAAGTTTAATTAAAATTCTGGTTTCAGCTTGCCTAGCTTGCTACGCCTAAAAATCTTTGAATAAAGGGCTTCTAAACCTAAAAAATTACTTCCCTGTTTATTTTCCGCTAAAAAGAGCCTAAAGTTACCTATATGCAGACATAAATAGATACAGGTTCGCTGGTTTTTCAGTTGCCCTTTAGCCAAATAGGAGATGGATTCCGAATAAGGTGGCTCGTTTGTAGATTATACGTTAAAGATAACAAGGAAAGAAAAATTAAGTTAAGGATTAACTTCAAGCAGGATAAGACCCCTGCCTTAAGGTGGTATTTTTCATTTATTTATATGTGGTTTGGGCGCTAGCGCCTTTATAAATATTTACAAGAAGAATAAGCAAGCTATTAATATAAAAATTTAGAATTTAATATTAAAAGATACGCCTATTTGTTGCAAGCAAGCCTACGCTTGCGATATAAAGGATGAAAAAGATATTCTAAACTTTCCGTGTTTTTATTACCCTTAATATATTTTTGTTTCTTTCAGCGAGCCGGGCAAATAAAAATATAATGTTTTTTTTTCGGTTGATATTAAGGAAACCAGCCCTAACAGTTATTCCAACTTGGGGTGTTTAAGAGGTTAAACTCTAATCTCAATACCGTTGTAAATAAGAGTCCGATTCAATCTCGCAGGGCTTAACCTATTATGACTGCAATTTAGGGAGATTTTTTCTATAACTAATTTTTAATAGAGACGCATTTACAAGAGACCTGTATTTCACAATAAGCTTAGATCCAATGACTACATGAAATAATAAATAGGGGTATTTTCATTAAACATCTTAGCTGAAAATTTAAGTAGCTAGTTACTTCTTAATTGAATGTGTTTCTGCTTCCTTTTTAGCAAGCGACTCCTCAATTTCTAGTGGTTTGCAACTTGACCGTGACTTATTTATTTCACAGTTTCCCAATCTTAAGGCTTGGAAACTATTTTTTTTGATCTATGATAATAATATCTATCTTTTCTCTTTTGGCTTTCTAACGCCGTTAATCTAGACGTGAAATCTATTTTATTTAATTAGAGATTAGCTATTCATTATTTTAATTTATTTAGTCTTAAATTGATCCTTCCTCCGGCTTTAAACCTGTAATACTAAGGTGTAGGTATACATGGGGGGTTTAATAATAGTTATCAATATACATTAGCCAAATAATTTATATGATTTATATTTTTAAATAAGTAATATTTAATATTGCTTTTTACTAGTTTTTACCTAGAAAGGTTATGGAAGATATCTGAATTTTCACTCTAAAACAACTGTTATTTTAACAAATTTGGTTTATATAATATAACAATAATTAATAAAAGGGGGAACAAGTCTAAAAATGGATAAATACCCTTTAATTATTATTATTTGATAAAACAGCGATCAATTTAACTTGTTCACAAAATGATTGAGGATTTTTACTTATTATTTTTAAGCTATTGAATTGCAAAAGATTTCGGATATACTACATTAAGTGTCCTAATAATGAGAAAATTTCAGAATTTTATCAAACTACGAGGGGGGATTTAATTACTTTTTATTGGGTGGATTAAAGTTCCGTGCCTTATAGTGGCGTTTGTGCTTAAGTTATTATTATGAGTTAAACGACTTATTATATTACGATCAATAA
>JACYFI010000406.1:0-11834 GCA_020975735.1 Ophiocordyceps xuefengensis
AAATCGATTTGGTATTTTAAATAAACCACGTAAGATTAAAAATCCTTATAAATATACACGTTAATACAATATTAGGCGTAAACTGCGGCTAAAAAAGTAAAAGAAACGAATATAACAGCGGTTTGGACATTAAACCGCTAAGAATTTTCAATTACGTCGTGTGGATCGTTATTATTTTTCATTGTTCTTTATAGTGTGAAACGATTGTGTTACGGAAGCGTGCCATCTACATAGCCCACCCTTAAATTCTAGTGTTTAAAATTGTAACAATTCTTGTATATAGCTTATAAATTTAAGAGGTTGGCGCCATCTTACTGTAAAACAATAATGTATTAAATGTTTAAGCTAATTCTACCATTGTTTTTTAGAATTTTAAATATTAAGTAGCCATCCTACGGTTATAAATTTCACACCTAAAAGGTATTTTTTGTTTAGCTTACCGACTCTTAGGCCTTGGCGTCAATATCCGCGCCTTTTTGCTAGATAGGATTTGAACTTTACCGGCGTTTACCTCAAATCTTAATTTTAGGATCTTAGTTACTGTTTTATTAACCTAATAGTATTTGTGGCAGCAAGATAAGGCAACTAAAATTATTAAAAGATCGAAAATTTCATTTTCAGATATAATAACTAGTTTTCTGCTCAAGTTAAAATATTTGGGGTGGCTAATTTACTTTCTTCCTTGGTATGGAAAATACGTTGTATAATATAAACTAACACCTTATCTAAACCATCGTTTCAATAAAAACTTTTGCCCTGCGGTGCTGCCGTGGCTAGCAGCATTAGAATATTTTTATATATTCTAAGCTGCTCAATTGAAGGGTCTTATAATAAAAGGTCTTTCGTACGTTAATAGTACTGTTCTACTATTCACCATATGATTTCAAATAATAAATACTCTATTACTTTTACTAGACCCTTTGTAGCTTGATTTATAGATCTTTAATGCGAAAAATCTACACATAAAATTCAGTTGAAGGGGTTTATAATTAGTAGGACAAGTTTAGGAGGATGATAAAATGCCTTACAGAATAGTAATGAGCTACGTTCCGAGCCAGTAACAAGGTGAAAACTTCTATTTACAATATACACCTAAAAGCGGAGTTATTATCAACATATGCTCAGAAATAATAAGAAATATCTATATACATCTACTTGATAGGTTTAAACTATATATATTTTATAATAAATCAATTATTTAAGAGCTGCGCCTCACTACACTAACCCTTGATATTCCTAATATCTTAGCTCATTATACATATTTGGTGCCTGTTTTTCCCAGCCAACAAAGCCTTTGGCTAAGCGGAAAAAAAATGCTATAAATTTCTTAATTAAACTTTATCATTTAAAATGTCATTAGATTAAAAATCTTTTGAACATCACCCATGGTATGGTTTACCATTCTCAGTTAATATAAATACTCTTGTGATTTTATAGATTATTTTATATGAACCTATCAAAGTTCCCATATCAAATTATTTTTAATATTACACATGGCAAAATAGGAACTTAATGTCGGGATTATTTAAAAAGGCCTTCAAGCGCTGCTTAATTTAAAGAATAAAAACCTACCGTTAAATAAGTGTATTCTCTAATCTGTTAGTCTTTTTTTGCGGCCTCTTGTTCAGCACGCAAGAAAAAAAAAAAATAGTAGTAATGCGGGAAGTACAAAAAATTATTTATTAGTCTTATAGCCCTCCGTCGTTACTAACTAAGAATTAGGCTGTAAGATAGATACTATAGAATAGTATTAATCCTTTACCTCTCATAAAAGTCTGGACTATAGTTTTATTTGTATTTAAAGATCTAAATTACAAAACGATCACCAAGTTCTGAGAGATCTTAACTTTCAAGGTTACCTTCCCTGCTGATTTTCTTAATAAAACCAATTCAAGCACTTTGGTGGATTCCCTTTAATGAGACCAAAAACTTAAAGCCTCAGTAAATCGAAGGGGAGCTCTGTTTATTTCTGGCTACAGAACCAGAAAGGAATTATTATTTAGTATACAAAATAATGGAAAGCTAATTTCATACTTCTTTTAAACTTGTACGTTTATATTTAAATTTAACATTATTTTATCAATATAATGATTTAAAATACTGAAAACTTAAAACTAATTATAGGATAATAATTTGAGCTGTATCTTAAAGACCCTAAGAAACGATCATTTACTAATTAGGCACTTCACCCCTATATAATATACACATAGGTAGCTAAAGATTGAAACGGCCTAAGCATAAATTGAGTATACCTAATTCCATATCACCCTAAAGATAATTCCAGCCCATATGGTCTAAAGCGGTAACCTAATAAAGCTAAATATTGACGTTACTTAATGGACTAAAGAAATAAAATTAAATTAGCCTGTGTAGGTGACCAAAATACTCTTTTGAAAATTAATTCTAAAGACTCCTGCGATCCTGTAAAAAACCGTAAATACCTGAATTCTTCCTTTTTTATCCATTTTGTAGAGCTCCTACCCTAGCGCGACATACCACAGGAAAAAAAGTTCTAGGACTTTCTCCCCTAATAGTTTGTAATATTAATTACAACTTTTATCCAATTAACAGGTATAAAATTTTAACCTCCGTGGACTTTTTCAAGTAAGGGTCTGACTATATCGTTAAGGCTTTACAACCAAGGGTGTTGCTAAGCGAAAGCTACGCCCTTCTTACACGCCATACCGATTTAGTCGATGAAGTGCATACACCTAAACTAGGCACTGGCTGCCGTGGATTGCCCTATTGTCCTTTCGTGCATTCCTATTTTGATTCTTACTTGAGCCTCGAGGTTCATTAGCCTGGCCATGTTTATTTTAATTACCTGATTTACATTTTAGTTAAAATAGTTCTTAAGGGGTCTTCCGTATTTGGATTGTATGTTTACAAAAAGGGTTCCTCTGTAGGCCGGTAAGAGTATCTTAGCCTTACTTTTAAAACTTTTTTTGTGGCGTGCTGAAGTATACTATCTTTTATACTCTTTCATTATAAGGGTAATAAAATTTGCGTACCCCTTAAATATTTTACTAAATGCTTTTAAGGTACGCTTTTATTTTTTAATAATTCTTAGTGCTTCTTTATATTAAAGATACTAGGGTTTTATTATAGTTAGTAATATTAATTTATAAATTAACTTTTTATATAGAACCTATATTAACTATTAAACTTCGCTGTGCTTCGCCCGCGGCTATTATTAAATAATGTTCTTTTTCTTAGCGCGCGCAAGCTCCGTTGGTTAATTCATGGCTAAATGATCTAATAGCTAATTTGTCACCATTTTATATAGGCTACTTCAATATCCAAGTTCTTTAATAATAGTATCGTATCTCACATTAAAAAGTTAGCAACTTTGGTATTGTCACTAGTAATGGAATCCTGTAAGTAACTAAAGGTTGAAGATTATTAATTCAAACTCACAATTATTAATTGTTTTCATTAATGAAAATATTTCCTTTAATTTTCTATTTTCTTAAATCTAATTTCACTAACTTAAATACAATTAAATTACCCTTAATACCTCCTTTAATTCATTTATGCGTAGGTGATTAGTTAAGTAATTTCTGTGTTTATTTTAAGGAATTTAGGTAGTTGTACCTTTAGATTTGTATATAATATTTAACTATGTACCATCATTTAATTTTTAGTTTCCATACCTTTTTTTTTAGCTATATACGATCTAATTCTACCCTAGCATCGCTTATCTAGTTTGTTCTAAGTTTCTAAGGATTCTATCTTATTAGTCAAACACAGGTAATTTTTAAAAGGATGTGCAAGGCTTCATGTATTTTAAATTTAACATTTAAAGTTTCTCTAGCTACCCTAAGTAATAGATAAACTCCATTAATACTACTGGATTGTCATCCAAACTAAAGTACTTAGTTGTCCATTTAACATACTTGCCGGGATAAAATATTAATTACCTTGAGGGCACGTACACCAAAATTTTATTCTCAGTTGTCTAAGTTTAAGTATTTCAATAAATACATATGTAAAATTTAATTTTTATTAGGATTCTTTTTAAAATAGTATTGGAATAAGGGGTAATGTTTATGTTTTGCTGCAAAGCCGTAGAATTTTATCTGTTTCTTTCTGCATATTAGATTGCAAATTTTAACACGAAATTCGAATTTAAACTCAATCCGATTAGTTTTTTACTTTTTTTTGTAAAAAAGAAATCGAAACCATTGAAAATCTATACGTTCCATAATTAACAATTAAGATGCCTCTTAAAATCTTGAGGTTCTCTGGACCGAAGGCCTCAGGGAAATCTTAGCATCCACCTTTTTTTGCTTTTGTTCACGCACAAAAAAAATATTAGGAAGATTATTTTTTTAAAGTTAAACCTATATATATTCCATTTTTTTACCTCTCCCCTTTAAACCTTTAAATATGAAATTTAAGAGCAGTTTAAAATGAAAAAATCTTTACATACCATTTAATTTATTCATTTAAAAGGATAGCCTTTGCGCACCAATAAAAGGGCTTTTATATAAAGATTAAATAAGCTTATTAAAACTAGAGCTATGATAAAATATTAAAAAAAGTCTATTATTTTGACCTAAGCATAGTACGCCTAATCTTCTCTGCATCACTAGCCAATAGTTTTTTCTTGTCAGCTACAGTTACATATGCTCACTACCCGTAAAGCTGGCAAATTAAACGCTAAAATTTCCAATAATAGAGTAAATGTTGTAGGTAATTTCATTATCTGTTGCTGTTGTGTGGCAGCAAAAGTAATTTCTTTTAATAAAGTTAATAATACATCGCTAATTTAAACAAAAATAATAGGGGCCGCACTTCTTGTGTGAGGGGCCTCCATCGAAAAAAAAAATAAAGCTACTTGCATTTTTCTTATTGCATACCATAAGTAGGCCACAAAAAACACGTAATCTACATAAGTATCATGTGGTAGCTATAATTTATACTTAGGTTGGGACAATATTAAACTTCTAGATAATTTTAGAGGGCAGGTCTGGCATACTTATGTGTGATAGGATATGCTTCAGCCCCCGCAAAAATCGCCAATAATATTTCAAAAATAATTAACTCATTTATATTATTAGTAGCGCCTGTCCTTGCTTCGCAATACAAATACATATAGGGGTACGGCAAGTTAGGCTATAGGCAAAAGCATTATTCCTAGGCTTTGCCTAACCAGCACAAGGGGCCCTAGCCTCATCCAGAATCGAACCTAAAGATATGTAAATTTAGGAAAGTATTACTGACTTCTGGCCATTGAGCTAATGAGAAACTAAAAATTCTTTATCCTAAACAAGCCAATGTTTAGCCTTGGCTATTCAACATCAGAGCTAGTTACAAAATGTAACTTAAGTAAAAAGGCTTCGTTAACTTGGGCGTATTATTTTTGTTTGCATAGAACCGGTACCGATATACCAAGACGTAAGTCTATATTATTTTCTTACTTGTAAAGTAAACTTACAAATGCGGTAGGTTTAAGGTGGGCTTTTAATCCTCATTTCTAAACTACTGTAACATCTGTTTAAGTTAGTTTAGAAGTCTAACTGATAGAACGCTGGTGGTTAACTCAAGCATTTCTCGTAAGCTACTTTACTTCTACTAATTGTTTTGTAAGACTGTTATTAAGATAACAATAATTCATACGGGCACTACACTTACAAAATAGATCCCTACCACTACTAATTAAAATTTCATTCCCTGGAAATGCATCACGGATAGTCTCCCTATTCCATGTCTAGGCAGTACATTTGTAGCTTTTATATCTTATTGCTAAATAACGATCTGGTGCATGTTTCACGCTGAGATTGATAAGGGTAGGTAACCTTTCTATTTTACAATTAGAAATCATAATATGTTTCTTTTTATATAGTTTATTTTCTTATCTCTAATTATTTTTACTTAGTTATAGCGTCAAATGTAAATTCTTTTACAATAGATACTACTCCTTCGCTTACACTTCTTAATTAAAATGCCGACACCTATTTTAAAACATAACCCCTTTTCTTATTCTCTTAAGGGCCTAAGATTTTATACAGACATTAGTTTTACGTGTACATGGAGATTATTCAAACCTCTTATCATCTTTATTCATTTGTGCAATAAAATTCCTTAGATTTTTCCATTATTAACATGGATTTAGATGGCGGCCTAGTTTCCTTTCAGAATTTATTTTCTCTAAATTAGCAGACCGTTGTGGAAAAAAATTTTTTATTCCTTGCAATGCGCACTTATTCAATAGCATTAAAATCAGAAAATTAAAGTACCTAGTCGCTTATCTGATATTTACAGAAATAAGGTTGTATTTTTACCGGAATTCATATATAAGTCTTTAGACTCCTTATTTGAGTCCTTTAAAATACCATATAGATCCTGCTGCCAGGTTTAAATTTATAACAGGGGTTTATTATAAATTAAAATATTTTTGTTATTTACAAGTAAATCTTGGCTTATATGTCTGTTAACCTCTAATGACATAACCATATACAATAATGAGATTTGCTGGTCTTAACAAGAAAAATGATGAGCTTGCCGCCTCCGATAACTTCAAATAGCAATTGAACTATAACTATTATCGCTAAACAAAATAAGCGGAAACGTATTATGGCTGTCTGCTTAATCATATCGTTACCATATCGTATTACCGTTCACGCTATTATTTTAATAGATAAATACCACCCCTTATTTTTATATTGGAGCTTCCGGCCTCATACATAGTTTAGCTCTATTAAAAGATTGTAAATAAATGGTATTCAAATTTAACCCTAAGTCCTATGTGTACTGAAACAAATAAAAATTGGTGTTTAAGTTTAACAGTAATTAGATTTCATTTTATTTTACTGTTTTTTGCATATTCATTTTTCTAGCCTATGACAAGGCAATAAGAAAAAATAAGCTAAAAACACATCGTCATCATTTATTTGGATCTTTCCGGGATTCATAGTTATTTAGTTTTGTAGTAAAACTGATGCAGGCGGGATATTGTAGAACAATTTCGTGCGCAAGCTACCACTCTTTATGACACTCACTAAACGTCAATCATTATATTTAGTAAGCTAAATGAATAAAGGGGTTGAATAAAGTAACTAGATCCGTATGTACATATCACTAATGTTATAGTGACACTTTTTCGTTCTAACTTTTAAGATACAAACACGAGTATAGTCTCTGAGATCGTACTTTAAAAAATTAATGAGATTGTCCCCATAGTTTATTGTAGGTTTCCTGCTAAATTGTTGTCTATTTATACTGGCAATTATAAATAGGGATCTCTAAGCCATATAGTGTTGTTAAATTTCATATTCATACGAAAAAAAGAGCCTACCTGTGGACCATAAAAGGTGTTGAGGAAAAAAGTAAAGATTAACACCTATAAATAAAAAGTCAAAATTGTGTCTTACCTCAAGATTAAGATTCCATAATTTGACTAATCACTTTTTTAGGAAATTCAAATATATCACCCCTGCATACATTGAAATTACGGTCCCAAACTTTAAAAAGTAGGGGAAATGCAAAGATAACTTTATGGTACCGTTTAAATTATTATGGTATCAAAAATTAGTCTCTTTTTGATTGCGCTATCCATGCTCTAGTCGATACATATAAAGCACCCCCTAAAAGGGTGCTAAGAAGGATATGGGCTGAGCTCATTATTTCTCTAGACAAATTTCTTGTCCAGCCTCCCGGGTATGTTTCTTTAATTAAGGGGAATAACCACACCGTAAAATTGTATCTTGGTTTTTAATACACTTTTTTTTGCCTATTTCTACGTATTATGAACTAGTTAATTTAACTTGATTTCAGGTTTTATATTATAATGGTGCTTCTCCCTTAAGATTTTGTTATCTCCTTTTTATTAAGCAATTAGTGTATGTTAACACCTACAACCAGCAGAATTATAAGCTTATATTATTCTAAAACTTGATTATATAAACTCTATTTTAGTTCCAAACATAACAATATTTAAGATTTAAACCTCGTAGCACAACGACAACTCAACACACCTCTATTTGAATATGGAAATTCTTAAGGTATTTGGTATGACCTTAAAGGAGAAAAATATAGTAAGTATACTGAAGAAAAATAATTAGCCAACGCTTATCTTTTTAAAAACCATGGAGTAAGGGACCTTTTCAGGTAACCCCTTTACTAGGTCCGAGTACCCTTTTTCATATCTTTCTATTCTATTCGTCAATACCTTACAAATAAAGGTAGCCTTGCGCAAGGCTCTAGGAGAATACCTACCGATCTTAGAACCAAATTTGTCTGAATAAGTATCAACCGTTTGGATCTCACCGATAGGCAGGCCCCGTTACACCTTACACTGCTTCTATAATTTACCATAAAACTTATTAAGATATTGGAGGTAACATCTTATAGGGTGTGAGTTCTTATAAAAAAAAAATATATTTTTTGACTGCATAGCACCGAAAGTAAGCCACCCTTATTTTTCTATCCAACCCGTTTCTCTACATATTCCAGGATAAGGGATAATTTACTTATTTTTTATGAGTTGAAGGCATTGTTCTTTTAAGTTACTTTTATTATTTAAGATTCAAAATAAGGCTTTTTATGACTTGTAATAATCTTTTTCAACAGATCTATTTAGAGTCATCAGGGAAAAATTTTCTTACCTTTTTTTTTTACCTATTAATTTATGCTTTGATTTATAAATTTTTTATTTCCGTGATGTTTGAAGCTCTGTATTTCAACCTCTACTTTATCTAATTATCTTTTAAAGATAAATCTTGTCTTTGTTCTAATAAATTATATTGGTTTTCATTTCTTCACTAAAAGGTAATAGGATTTGGTGGGACCAGTAGGGCACGATCAGACATTTCTAATATTTAAATCCATATAGTATTGAATTTATCAAGTTTGTAATTTCAGTATTTCTGTTTCATCTGTGCAAGCTTTTTTTTTTGAATCGCTGTTTAGGATCTTGTGGTCAAAAATAGGTATCTTTAGTAATTTTAGGTTTTTAGGGGGTTTTTATTCGAAAACACCCTTCTTTATATTTTAATTCATTATTTTTTATACACCTTTTTATTTACTCATATAAATATCTCCACCCTTAAATGGAATTAAATAAATTCATAGGTAAAAAATAAAGATTGACCATTTAGTTAAATAAGTAAATAACATCGCCAAAAAATAAATTTATTAAATGGAATAAATATAATTTGAAGTGATTTTCTTAAAAAGTACCTTTATTTTTATAAATCCCATGCAGTTATAATAATTAATCACGATTATATAGCGGATAGTCAAACAAATTTTGATATAGATTTAAAAAATGAAGCCTTCACCTACTATCTACTATAAGGTATAAAATACTTACCTAATATAACAAAACATTAATGGAATTATATTTTGAAATTTTTATTACTGAATCCCTGGCGTGCTATGGCGGGGGGTGCTTTCTACTAAGGGTGCTTACCGGAGGATATGAAAAATTGCGCCAGCACAGTTAAAACTTATAATGCTTATAAATTCCCTTTGTTCTTTCGGAGCCGGAAGTCGAAGCCCGTAAAATTCATTTTTTGATAAATATTTTTTCCTATGCGGTTTCGCAGGGTCCCTTGCAAGGCTTGCGCCTTACCCAGAAAAATTATAAGCAGCAAAATTTATACTTAGAATATGTTGTAAATCTATTATTATTAGAGTGGCAATTTTGACAAGCGAAGCAAAGATAAACAAATTGAGCCTTTAGCATTAATTAAAAAAAAAATGCACCAGCCTTCGATAAAATAATAAATAACTATACTGATATCATTAAATATAATGGGCCAATTGCCCCTTTATTGGACTATCTCTTTATTGTAAGGCTCGCAGGTTAAACCACGAAATGTTTGAATATAAAAGAAAACTCTAGTTCATAAAGGATTTCTTGTATTGAAATTCATTTTACCAAAATCTGATGATTTATATATCAATTAGTATCAAAATCTTGATTTTTATAATCACGGGACGATTATAAAAACGAATTTTTGTTAAATTAAAAACTAACTCTATAAAACTATAATCCCAGAGTTATAATCTATTTACCATAAACTACTCATACCAAACATGTGCATGGGGACTTTAAACTGATGTGAAATTTAAAAGTTTATATTTATTTGAGATTTTACTATTTTTTGTATAATCGGTTTACATAGGGTATTCAAATCAATTAAAGGATAATTTAGATGTAAAATTATTTGATAGCTTAACTTGTCGATTTACATTCAATTCTGATTACAAAAAAAATTAAAAACTTATAGGAACCCTTTGCATCAATAATCTGAAAAAAAGCATCATTAACTTTAACTCTAATAATCAAGGTTAAATGAATCTATGTTATATAATTCACCACTTTTCTAAAGCTATCACACATTAATTCCTAATGTATGCCCTTGTTTTCTAGTTTATTAATAAATAAATCCATATCTAATTTTTCATAGAATACTTTATATGCTCAAGCATAACAAATCTTATTTTTTAGGATTTGATTTTATTTTACCCCATAACGGTAAAGTGTTTGAATACCCGTGTTAAAAATTTCTAACTATTTTACGCAAATCCTTTATTCGAATAGCTTTTAATACTAATTTTTTTAGGAAAGAATAGATTTCGCCTTAGAATCAAGATTTCCTTTTCCATTTAATTATTCCCGCCGCTAATGCAGGAATAGAAATTAGTCTATAGTTGTATCCTTAATTTTAGTATTTTAAAATACCTTTTTAGGTGCGCGTGGTTCAAGCGCGAGCTTTAGTTTTCGCGTTGTGTCAATTTTCCCATGCTTCGCTGGTTCGTATGTATTTTATTACTAATAATAAATAAAAAATCAAGAATGGCAAGCAAAAATAATGAGGAAAAGGCGAATTAAATGATTGACGTATAGTCTCTTGACCATCCTTTAAAGGTTTTCTGCGTATTGTATTATAATTCATCTAAGGTTTTTTAGTATTAGATATAGATAATTTGATTATTTTAACTAATAACTTAGAAGATTAAGCTTCACCTTAGCATCTTAGTAAAAACCCGTAGATCAAATTTTATTATAAAGTAAATTATTAAACTATAATATAGTTCCTAGCCAATAAGTCAAATGCGAGAAAAAGAAAATACTCAGGCCCATTTGAGGAACCTGACGTAGTAAGTGCCAATTTAAGGTTGCTCAAATATTTACAACAACACTGCTTCACGAGTTGATCGGACTGATAACTATCGTAATGATTTAACTTAATTAAACTTTTCTGATTGCACGATTTTGTCCTCTCACGGATCCTCTCCATCTATAAATTGTGAAATTTTTGTTTACTTTGCGTAACCCCACGGTATTCCTAAAACTGGGGGTTTAGGGTACATTTATCATACCCCCTTTAGTCTTTTCCGCATCAGAAAGCACATATAGGCTTTCACCGCTTAGCCAATTAATATAATAAATTTACCCAAAAACGTTGGGAAAATTGTTTTCAAGGTGGACATGAACCACACGACCCTTAACTAAGAATTTTTGAATTTTTTTAAAAGACACGACTTTTCTAACAAAGGATTTAGTAGACAATGGGTGGGCACTAATTTTTAGCTAATGCCCTTCTGTAATACTTCTAAAATAGAAATTTTATCATAAGGTTACTGAAATTTGTTTGTATTCAAGAAATACAGTTTAATATAATCATTAATAAACTACGTAATTGTTTTGTCCATTAGAAAGAATTGCTCCGATCTCGGAAATAGAAAAAACAACCCTCGCTTATTAAAACCAAGATAATCGAGCTTTATAATAAATAGGTGGTTTTAAATTAGAGCATTAATAGCAAAATGTGCTCTTTCTAAATTTAGTATTCTCTTGTGGATAAGTATTTTCTACTGAA
>JACYFI010000407.1:0-15591 GCA_020975735.1 Ophiocordyceps xuefengensis
ATTTATTTTTTTAGGACAAATTAAATCGAATCATTATTATAGGGTGGTGAGCATAAATAATTTTTATTTTAAGGAATTGGTAGCTCAACGGTAGGCCAACTACTTGTGGTTGGAGTTGGGCTCCTGGTCGAAATCCAGGGGTTTTTACCCTTATTGTTACTTTTTGATAAAAACAGACTATTAAGAAAATACTGATAGTAATTTAAATTCTAGAGATTTAAATCCAATTAAGGTTACTGCTCGTCTTGCTTTTAATTTTAATAGAAAACACAGGGTATTGGTATGGTTATTGAACAAGGTATGTTCTTTATAAATAGGGATTAGAAAGCAGTTCCCTATTGTAAGATGAATGTTAAAGCATGGTTTTGTTATTATTGCAAGAGATCAAGAATTGCGTTTTCACAAAAATAAAATTTCTTTAATTGTAGGTTATATTAAATACTAAATTGATGGTTTTTACAAGCTATTAAAACTTTCCCAATAACGTAAAGATATAATAAGGTTGTTGGTTGGTGTTAACATACATGCACACGCATTAGTCATCACCTTAATGAGAGAAAAAAAAAATCATTTTTTTGGCTTGGTTCACTGGGCCTGGCCTGGGCTAGCTGGCGGTCTGGCGTAGCAGCAAGTAGCTTTTTTTTTTTTGCGTATCCACCCCTGGTAAGGTTAAAACAACACATGAAAAAGTAGTTCGAATTAAATTTCGACGCTTTAGCTTGTCTAGCTTTGCTAGCTTAAAAACTCTTAAAAAGAGGGTGCTTTACTAAAAGATTATTTTCCCTATTTCTCCGTTAAAAAAGAACCTAAAAGTTCCATATACTTCAGACATAAATGAGATACAGGTTCCCCTGGTTTTCAGTTGACCCTCTTTGATACCATCAAGGCAGATTGAGATCAGAAGTAAGGTGCTTTTTTGTAGTTACATAAAGAAACAAAGAATAAAAAAATTATGTGTTAGGGGTAACAATCAAGGAGAATAAATGCTTATGGTGTATTTATTCAACTTATGTTATATGTTGGTATTTGGGGGCTCAGGTCCTTATTCATGTTTAACAAGAATAAATTGCAACTTATTAAATTAAAATTAAAAAATTTACTTTAAGGATACGCCATTTTGTGTTGCAAGCAAGCTTACGCTTGCATATAAAAAGAAAAAAATTAAGACCTACAAGCTCGTGATTTCTATTCCTTAAATTATATTTCGGTTCTTCAGCGAAGGCCGGTCTCCATTAAAAATATATTTTTTTAGTATACATTAAGAAACCAGCCCTACCATTTTCAAGCTTGGGTAGTTTAAAGGTAAAAACTCTATCTCATAACGGTTGGTAAAAAGAGTTCCCGATTTCTCTTCTGACAGGCTTCAACCCTTGGACTGGATTTTAGGTGATTCGATTATTATAATATTTTTATAGAGAGACGGCATTTACAGAGACCTTTACTTTCACACATGAGCTGTACAGCACTGAAGACATTGACAATAATATATAGTATTTTCATTTAAATGTCTTAAGACATGAAAATTAAGAAAGCTGTACTTCTATTTGAATGTGTTTCTGTCTTTTATAAAAGCAACTCCTCAATTCTCTAGTCGGTTAGAACTCAATCCTGATTTCCTATTCAGGTTTAATCTTAAGGGCTGGAACTATTTTTTTTGAACTATGATTACTTTAATATTCTATTAATCTCTTGCTTTTCTAACGCCGTTAATTCATTAAAGACGTGATATATCCAATTTTATTTAATAGAATATGCTAATAAATTCAGTTTAATTTATTGGTAATCCTTAAATGATTATCCTCTTTAAACTGATAAATTCTAAAGGTGTATAGTATACATGCGAGGTTTATTATTAGTTAAAACATTACACAATAATTTTCCATATATTTATATTTGTTTTAATTAAGTATATAATATTCATCTTACGTGATTTTTTAGCCCTAGAAAGGTTCAGTATCTGAAATATTCATCTCAAAAAACTTGGGTATTTTACCATATTTTGTTCCTATCTAAAAGTAAAAACTAAATTATAAAATGAGACAACCATCTAATAAACATAATTAAGAATACCCCTTTAATATATTATTTTAATAACAGGACCAAATAATATTGATGTCTAAACTAATGATTAAGTTTCTGTATTTTTAGCTATAAATGCAAAGCTAATGGTTATATTATTAAGTACTATATATAGTAAATTCAGAATTATCAACTTACGGGGGTTTAGTATACTTTTAATGGGTGTAAATAAGTTCCTTTGCTTATGTGCGCCGTTTGCTCTATATTTTATGAGTCTAATACGACTAGCGTTATTATCTCAATACATAAAACTCCCGGCCTACAGAGTCTGATGAGGAAGGGGGTAAGAGCCCGAACATTAACCTTAGCATCTCTGATAAAAAGGTGGGGAAGATAAAATTCTGATAACTCATTTGATCCCCACATCGAGCAGAGCCGTCTTATGGTATACCTAAAAACCGGCCTGAACCCTCATTTACACAGGTAGCTATCAAGAGGGTCATATCCTAGGATCAGAAATAGGATTCTGTCATGTGTTGATTAGCGGATATGAAGTAATCATTGACAATGGGATCAACAGGCAACCAGGGTACAAATAAGTAACAATTATAACGTTAAGGAGTTGGGGACTCACAGGACGGGATAAGAAAAATAATAATTGGGAATACGGGATACCTTGCGGTACCTTAAGCGGACCATTGGGTAACACAATGAGGTCCCATAGTACCATCCTGTGGGGGGGGACTCCGGATTTGAGCGTCTGTAGCTAGCACGCACTTCGCTGGAGAAGGTTCCAAGTTCATTTCCAACCTCTGACGGTTTTGTAAAACTCAACAGAAGATTTAGAATTTGCAGAATAACAAAGTTTATTGTTGTGAAAAGTATTAAATTAAAACAGTTATTATATGATATAGAGAATTACTTACGCAGCTTTCGATAAAATTCAAAAGTAACCAGGAACATGACTCGGATAATAAACCTACTACGTGGGAAGGATTTGTCAGGAAGAAGTTGTATAGTTGAATGTTATCAATGCTTTTGAAAGATGGCTAACTTTCCCAAGTCCACCCCGGAGAAGAATTATATTACCAAAAGCTAATGGAGGTTAAACGAGCCAAGTTGGCATCGCCCCAGCCAATGAGACAAACTAGTTACTAGGAAATTGTAAAAAAGATATTAAAAGCTTATTTATGAACAACTTCAAACGAAGAAGCAGATTTCCATGGGTGTTTAGACCTACAGAACTCCACAACCTCATTTAAAAATGTTAGACAAAAATGTCGTATGGCGCAAAACTGATTTATTAAAGAGAGACATTTACTAAATCTTTGACAAGATAGAATTCATTAACAAACTGGGAGGATGTCTTGAACGAAAGAATTACAAGACCCAAAGGATTTTTGGATTTTACATTTCGTAAAGCGTTTACAAACCGGGTACATGGAAATTCATACTTAACTCTCAACTCCGTACGGAACAACCTTCAGACGTTTCAATAATAAGCCCCATATTAAGCATTAAGATCTTTATTCATCGATAAAACTGACGTTTTTATCGGGAAACTAAAAAAAAGATCTTCGCGTGGGAATCAAAGAGCTACTTTATTTAACCCAATCTATAATATCATTTCACGTAAAAAGGAAAAGAGCACCATACACTCTGGGGAGGAAATTAAATTTCAATAAAGTTTTTACGCTAATGTCCCGTCTAAAGCTGATATCGACCCTGAATTTATAAGATGGATATACATTCAGATATGCAGGATTGAATCTGAATTATGGTTGTTGATGATCAAATCAAGACTGTGTTAAATCTTTAGATGTCAAAAGATTAAGGTGTTCCTGAAGGACGAGTTTAACGGGTTGAGGCTTTCCGAAGAGTAAAACCAAAATAACCAACTCAATCCACTAGAAAACAGCTGGAATTGCTATTCGGTTGAGCAAAAAGTAGCTGAATATGAGATCTTTAACTCTAAGAAAGGAAGAAATTGGTTTTGAGCAGGAAAAATATAAAAATATGAGACTCTAGCCCCGGATAGACAAGGCACGAAAAAAAATCTTTGGAACAGCAAATGGCTTTACTAAAAGAAAAGGTAGACCAGTACCCAAAAATTTATTCTGAAGCCAAGGAATCTAAAGCATGTCTATAATTCGCTATACAATTCAGTCTAGTTGAGGTTACATACAATACTATCGTTTCGGCAGATAATTTAAACACTATCAGGAAAAAGTAACACTTTACTAAACAATTGTGGGCAAGACTTCTAGCAGCCAAATTCCAAAAGCTGGAATCGAAGCTCAAATTATTTGCACACTTATGGTAAAAAATCTTAAAAAGGGCAGATAAGATGGGGGTTCGTAATAACTAGTACTCAGGATAAACCAACTGCGTTTTCTCAAATATAAAAGGTTCGGATGATATATATTAAAAATTCGTGCCGAAGATTCAACTTCTTTTTGGGAAAGGTATTACTTTTGTGCTATGTGAGCTCCGCTTACAGAGCGGTTAGATGCATCCGTTCGTATGATTAGGACCTGTTAATCCTAAAGGCTAACTGAGTAGATAAAGTTATTGGCTCGAAGAAGTCTAAGCAAAAGTACCATTATGTAGAGGAGGCACATGAAACATCAATTAGTCATTAAAAAATCTCCGTACGCAATGAAAAAAAAAATCTAGCCCAAACTCATGGAAAGCCGTATGATGGAAACACAATCACTACGGCTTCGGAAAGGGGGGAGTGATCTCGGTAATAGAGTGTACTGTTTCCGTCCCATTATTAGTTCAGATTTATTTATATGGCCAAATTCAGGGAAGTACTAGTCCTAATAAAGTTTATAAATTATTACTAGTATAAGGTGTATAAGCTATACAGATTAGAGATATAAACCTTACTATACAAATATCTCTTTTTTAGTTTTATATTTTATATATAGATATTTTTCATTTTAAAGTAAGTGCAGCAACCATTTCATTTTATTAGACCTCCTATAAAAAGGACTTGGGGGAATCCTTATCAACGAAACGCTTGGGAGTAAATTATCAAATTCACCGGAAACCCTAAAATTTCAGGTACTAAGCCTATATGAAACATATATACAGTGGTCTTCGAATAATTCACTCGGGTATAGAACTAACAGAGATTGAGTAAAAAAGAAATGGGCATCGCGGATTCCTAAGTCAGTCTATTACCCAATGACACGGCTATTATTTGTTAAAGTGGCAACGAAGAAAATGGTAGATGATGTGGTATTTTACATTGACCCCGCGTTTAAGATTTATCTCTACTGGGCTTCGAAGAAGTTGAATCCAAGGTTCAAATCCCCCTTCTTACCAATTATTCAAGACACACTTTAATTCTAACTGTGTCAAACTTAGACAATAGCAATACTACCCTTTAGACCTCCCTGATTTATATCGGAATCCGCCCTGTGCAGAAGGATGGGCTTTTCTTTTATTTTAAATCGTAGATCACCAAAAAACCTAGGTATGCTTGACCAATTCCGAGGTTAATTTTCTTCAAATTAATCTTCAGCTAAAGATGTACCTAGTATTTTACAGAAACTTAATAAAAGCCTATTTTAGGGAAGCAGGAAGATTTAGGTTAAAGAAGAAATGGTTTGTGTGATTTTTACAATCAGGGTTCTTTGATCAAATTTATAACAAAGTAATACCTCCATTTTGATAAATTAATCCTCCCTAAAAAACCCTCTAGAAAGAATTTTCTGTTTATTTCATTATTTTAAAAAAGTAGGTCGTTTATGATGCAACGAGGGGAACATTTTTAAGATAGCGAAGGTTTTAGCGGAAAAAGATTAATTAAATCTAGAGTTCTTTGAAGATAGAAGGGATTTTAACTCCATTTAACTCTTAGAGGGCTATTCTATTACTGTTGGCTTTAGCTATGACCATTTTTACCACTTTCAGTTCAAATTAGACCCTTCAATGCGTAGCCTTGGTTTTACAAGTGGTGGAGGTTGTTTAATTTAGTACAGAGAATCTAAATTACATAAAACAGGCAGTCGTGTAGAATTACTTTTTTATGAGACTCACAATGTTAGAGGAATGAATGTACCTATTGAATAAGTTTATAGAATTTCTTTTTGGGATTTGTGGTGCAAACCTTTATTACTTACTTAAAAAGGGCATTATAGTGAAGTAGATGTCCAATCAATTCAAAAAAATAATTATTGTAAAGATTTTACCTTTTCTCAATAAATACCCTTTCTTGGTGGTTAGATCACGGATTTTTGAAGATAGGCAAGTAAGTAACAAAAATGCTTTAACATAAACAAAAAATCATTTAACCGACACCAAAGGTTTTACGATCAGAATACCGTCAGAAATTAAAAGAACCAGGGTGAAATAAGGTAGTAATCTAAATGAAAATAGCTTCTTGGGGAAGAGGTAATTATGATATATCAAGTTTTCTTTTCTTTAATTTGGACCGATAAATTTATCCGAACAATTCAATGGACGCTTTAATGATGCGTATGACCTACTTATAGTTGACAACATTTTTTACCTTTTAATAAGTCTAAAATTTTCTATTTTTATTTTTATGTTTGCAATTTAGGTTTATACTACAGGTAGGTCTCATAGCAATAAATGAGTTGCACTTCATATTATTAAATGAGTTCTTTACTCTCACCTTATAACGGAACAGTCAGTAGGGTTTACTCACATTTAAGGTTAAAGATTTATTTGATTAAGACAATAAGGGGTTCATGTAGGTTTTTATATCTATTTAGCTTTTAGGTATTCTAGGTTAGAGTCAACTCAAGCATTTAAATTTTATATTACACAATAAACAATAGTGATTAATGCATTTCTTCATTAACTAGAAGAAAAGGTTTCTCTTTCAATTATCGCTATACCTATGAAAAATCAAAGAACCTGAAAGAATTAAGGATAAAAACCTATTCTCCTATTAAGCAATTAGGTAAAATCAATTAAAATGGGTTGCTTTTTTATATTAGATCCTGTGTTTGCTTTAAGTTTCAGCATTACTATTTTTTCATTATGTAGGTTTACCTCCCTTTAATAGGATTCTTTGGTAAACCCAAAGATGGTAATATTAGGTCAGTAATAGTAAAGGTTTTAATAATTCTTTCTTTTATCGCTTATTTTAACTAGTCGTTATTAGGTGTCGTGTACAATTTAAGTATAAGTACCAAGAAATGGTTTTTTACGCCTACCGGACATAAAATTATACTTTTACGTAGAAAATTTAGTATTAAAAGTTGCTCGTATCTAATTAAGAGGGTAATGTTAGCTACGGGCACTACTTATTGTATAAAACAATTCATGCTGGACCACACGGTCAGCAACAAAAATTAGATCTTAAATATAATATATAGCTATATCAAGCTCCATATCGTGTTGTTATATCCTGGTATAACATTACAAATACACTATTTCAATTTTTATTTACTAATAAAGAATGGCTTAAAAGCATTGGGTACATGTATGGTACAAATTTTTTTATATGTTTAAATGAATAGTATGGACTTCTTATTTTATTTGTTTGAGTGCAATATAACAGAGTATTATTTTAGCTCTTTATAATTTAATTTATTAGCACGACATAACCCTTACCAAGAGCAAATACTCTAATATTCTGGTGGATTTCATAGTTTTTAGGTAAAATCGAACTCAAATATTGGTGTGTTAAATTTCTTTATTTTTGCTTAGTATACTTTATAGATTTGAATACTGGTAAATTTATACGTTTTGTGTCTTTAGTGGGCTAAATGAAAATGGGATTATAGGGTTTTGATATAGTACATTTATATTTACTAGGTATTTTACGCAGATTTGTGTTTGAAGTTAGATATAAAATGCCATTAAAACTAGATAGTGCAAATTCTTTAATTATTTGTTTATAAATCAATAAATCTTGTTAAAAATCCCTATACGGAATATAGTAACTAATGGTTTTTCTTCCACCAAAACAAATAGACAGCCACATAGGCCACTCTATTTTTTTTCTACGCTCAAAAAAATATGCTAAAAGCTCAGTATTATAGGCTCGGATGACATACCCTTTGTCACCAGTCCGGTTCAAGATAAAAAATAAGACTTATTAGGGGCAAAGTAGGTATAGAGCTTCCTTTAAAGAGGATATATAAAAAGGCATATCGCGGTGTTTAACCCAATCTTCAACAAAATAATAGGGGCCAGGGTTGTGCGACAGCGGGTGTGTTAGGGGCAGGATAGGAAATAGAGTGAATTTTGGGGGTTTAATTATAGGTGTAGCTTAGAAACCCCTTCTTAAAAAACCAAATTTATCCTACTCAATATTAGGTTTTGCTTTCCAGAAGGCAACTTGCTTATTCGCTTTTAGTGATGTCATTATATATTGCTCAATATGTGAGCTTAATTTTGTTTTGGTTTATAATAACACCTGGTTCTTATACGCTGATATGTTATATTAAAGAGGAGGGCAGGAATGGTTTTTATACAAAACACAACTCCTATTGATTAGAAATTCTATAAGTTTTTACAACTTGAAAGAAATTTATTTCAATCATTTATAATACTTAGAGGCCCTAGCCCGGCTTTGAGGTTTAAATTTCGAAGATAGCGCAACTCTACTATGGAAGTTTTTAAGGTTGGATTACATGATAACACATGTATTATTTTATGTTAATCTATTTAGCTGTAGAGATGATACTCTATTTCTTAATAGAAAAACTTCGATGGGAATGCACCTTTATCGCCATTACAAGTATTGCAAAACCTTGGTAGAAAGTGCCTATTCTAAAAGTTGGTTTGTAAGAATTTTTGACACAAAGTAAATTCTCGTAGTTTTTATCGTATTTTATAGTAACTTTGTCAGTAATAACCCGCTGTTAATAAAATGAACCAGCCGCCGTAAAAGTGTTCTACATTGCTTTGACGCTGAAAGGATCATTTAAACAGAAAGAATAAAAATACATCCAGGGGATATATATGTTTAACAAATAATATTAACCAATGATAATTGATGTAGGTCGTCTAACAGACCTATCTAAACGATTTCAAAATTACTTTTAATGTTAGTTATTTAAAACTAGGAAGATTAATATAATTTCAAAAAGCATTAATTAAATATGGGTATATGCTAATTTATTTCTGTACAGCAATATTTAGATTAACTGTGAAATTTCTTGATTTGCGTTCTCAGAGAACAACATATCCTGTTGATTAAATTAAAATCCTGGAAAAATAACTATACGTAAAGGTAGCTCGGGAAGTTCCCTTGATCCCTTAAAACCTCCGAACAAAATAAAAGCGAAGATTATCAGTCTTTTAAACAGGAATTTTAAAAGGACAAAATTCAGCTTTTTAACGTCGTACGCCTCAAAGAAACCTAAAACTTAATGCGGTTAATGTAAAGTAAAAGATAAATAACCCCCCTTTTATTTCGGAAAACTCATCTGAAATCCACTATTGAGTTATATGATGACAAAAAAGCTTTAAGGTATATCATTTCAATTTGAAGAAACTAAGTAAAAATGTGGGCGCAGTAAAGAGGTTATTCCGGAATTATTAGCATATATGAAAAGTGGTTCTCGAAGGATTTTAAAATTGAATAGGTAGTTTTGTTTTCCAGCTAGAAGAGCTGGTAAAATTTTCTTAGATTTAAAGTGGAAGTCCTTATTTAAGTATAAAAATCTCAAGGGCGAAAATCTTCAAACGAGAATTAAAATTTTCAGGTTCGAAATCCTTGAGCCTTTACAATAAACTATTAAATAAAATTTCACTTATACTGCTGGAATTCTGAAGCCTTAGTACTTTTAATAGTGAAATATCCTTTAAATGGATGTAAACGCATTGGACAATTCAGCAGAAAATATAAAATTCCTAAGAGACTAGACGTGAAAACTTATTAAAGTATAAGAAGTCCAAATGATTTTGAGGAAACTACATGAATTTATATAGCTTTTATCGAGGTTAATTTTGAACATTCATAACACTGCATTATATTAAATACTTATAGGCCTTTCCATTCTTTTATAATTACGTATTATTTTAATGGTGGAAATAATGATCCTCAATGACAGGTTTAGCCAAAGGCACCCAATGATATTGAGATTTACCAGTTATCCTTGTGATTTTATAGATTTCTAATGAAAGAATTTATAGAATTGATCATATTAAGTACCCAGAATTCGAATTAGAATCAAGGGAGGACTTAAGAATGTTAGAAGTAGATAAATCAGGATTATAATTCCTGATGTAAATACAATTAGATTTGTTATTAACAATGCAAGGGGATTAAGATCATTCTTTTGCTCGCCCTTCCGTTGGGGTATTAAAAATGTGATGCATATCCTGGGTAGACTAAATCAAAGTTTAGTTTTTTATTAATAGAAGAAGGATATTTTTATGATTCAAGTGTTGAGGAATATTGTTGGAAATTAATTAACAACAGGTTACTTTACTCTATATTTATGAATCTGTAAATATAGACAAATTGTTCATTGGACACATAATGGCTAACTTATTATAAAATGTCAATTTTAGTAAATTTTTTGCTGGCTTGGAGTCATGTATTATAGTTATTTTTCCTTAATCGCCGGGGCCTCGGGGGGGGGTTTAGGGTACAGAAGTCTGACCAGCCCCAACCTTAGTGCAGCCTTATACCTAAAGGGGGTGATTAGGTTAAAGTAATACATGATGCTACGGACATAAGGATTGTAGTTCAAATTACAATGCCCCTAGTCATTAATGAGCTAAAAATTAATATCTATTATGTATTTAGGGTATAAACATAAGAGCCATAATTTGAATATATATAAAATAAAAACATGAGTTTAACCCTTAGTACTTTTTTTAATAGGGAATTCTTTAGATCGATTTTAAATAGAAAAATATATATTAATTGGCATATTTCTATAGAAAGATAATGCTTTTAATCTAACATTTCCTATTTGGTAAAGTTCTTATAAACTTGACTAAATATTATAGGTACCAAACGGTATGCCCTCCTAAATTAATATGAGTTTGCCCCGAGCAGAGATCTGCTTATTGGCTTAGCATTTCTAGTTTGCTTTTTTTATAGTACTAAGGAGGAGTAGTTGGCTTTATAGAATATAAATTAATGTATTTAATATAATTGTGGGTACCTTTCCCTAGGTGTTATAGTTCCGGCTTTTTTTGGTAGAAAGGGTTGTGTGTCAGGCTGTCGTTATTTTAAGTTAGTCTATGTTATAATTTCCAACAACTACTATTAGCGATTAATGGAATTTTTTGAAGTAGGATTAAAATAATTAAATCAGTAATCTATATACTTATTTTAGATGATTACATATGGAAACACACTTAAATAGTATGAAATTTTCAATTTTGAATCAGTTTAACATAGTATCTTTGGTTATGTACCCTGTAATTATTAATTAAAGTTCTTTAGTAAACTACCTTTCCTATAGGAAATAATGAGCCATGATCTCGGGACACCCTCAGGGGAAAAAGGTGTCTATTGGGATAAACGTGTCCAAACCCGGGGATTATCCTAAAGCTTAAAGGCTTACCAAGCTGTAATTGAAAAACTATTAGTGGCTCTGAAGTTAAATTGATCCTCTAGGTACGGTAGACAAGCTAAGTATGAGGAAACCAAATGACAAATCGCGAATCTAAGTCAAAAATACTAACAAGTATCTCTGATAAAGAGCAAAAGAGTAGACGGCAGTGTTCATTTAAGCCAGAAGTTATTCCGATTTTAAAGGGTGTACTTCTGAGGGGGTTTACGAAGAACAGGGATTTTAACTCGGTTAATCAAGCAACAGTTCAACTCCTAGGTGCAAAGTCCCATCTGAACACAAATTCGTATTTAAAAAATAGCTACCTATATTCTACAGTTGTAGGACCCTAGAGTCCAGACTCTGTTTAATAGGACGGTGAGGGGTTTCATTTTAGTATAGAGTAAGATAGGAAATAAAAACATGTAAATTTGGTTGACGTGGTTACTTGAAACTTTCCAATAGCTACATACAAAAGTCTTAACTTATTATATCTATGTACAACATATATACTGTCGGGTGGGTGTCGTTACCTATAATATGGCATCTAAACCGGAGATAGTTAATTATTCCCATTAATTTCAATTGAAGATTTTAAATAAATTATTCTTTATGTCAGGAAAAAATATCCGTATAACTCAAAAAGCGACGGATTTATTTTATTGTTTAAAACATGTGTAAAACTATGGTAAAACAACTTAAAGCTATCTTACTGGCGAAGGTATTAGAATTCAATAGTAAATATAATAAGCATCCATGAATGTTTAGGTTTATCCTGACCACCTTAAAATCCAAGGAGGTATTGCAGGGTTTAATCCATGTTTGAACGACCTTGGTATAAAACTCTGATAATGTAATTTTAGACCCACATTGAATTTCGGGATTGTAGTGACAGTAGGGGAAACTTTGAATGTTCGGTATGGCCATCAACCAACATAAATTAGGGTATCGAAGTCAATTGAGATTTAGCATTATTCTCAACAATAGTAGAAGACTCTTAGATAATGGAAAAAGTAGTTGAAATATTTAGGATCATGGAAATAATACAAAACGGATGGTGAATCCGGCAATTTTTTAGTTTAAACATATAGTTGACTTTGCTATATTACCAATTATTAATAGGTTCATTTTTCAAAAAACCCTCTATTAAGTAATAAAACTTTTGATTATCCTATTGATGTAAAATCACAATTTAAGATGCTTAACGTGCTAATCTTAAGGGGTTGAAGGTATTAAAATCAATTGGTAAAGATAAAATCTGAGAAAGAACTATAGCGGTAGAAGGTTTCTTAAGAATAAATAGACCTAATTTGTTTATTCAAACCCGCAATGAAATCAATTTGTACAGATAACATTTTGATTAAAGCATTAATCAAAGGATTACTTTAGCATAAGCTTGTTTTACCTTTTTCTGATAATTAAGATATAGTAAACTGGGGAAATAATTAACCTGTTGAGGTTGTAGGCGTGAGAAGGTGTGGGGGTTCTTCATCCTCTTTTAGTCTAAGTTTTTTGATTTTCTAGAGATTGCAGCTTAATTCAAAGTTCTTTAGCGGTCAGTTATTTAAACATAATAGAGTTGGAGATTGTTTTTTGTCATACAATAGGTATGCTTGTAACATTATTGATGCTTTTAGATAGTTTAGATTTATAATGTAAAATTCTCAAAGCTCCTTAACACTAACGAAAAGATTTAACAGATTAGGTATATGGTTATTATCGGAGCTAGAGGCCTTTTAAAAGTTTCACAGGTTAGCCCATATTTGATTACCCATGCGATGAAGGACCCCTAGGCCGAGTTTCCGCGTTAATACACGGCTGCCATAACTGGGTTACGGCCGCGTGAATACCTATTAATTCCGTTACTCTTTAATGTGAATACAGTATTTGGTATTTAACTTTAATATTTTTATGAGTTTAGGAGCAATACACTACTGTGTTTAGCTTCCTCTTGTACGATATTTATTTTCAACAAGATAAAAAAAAAATTGCTTATGTCGACTATTCTAATTAGGTATGATCGTTTATGCTATAGGTTTATTTCTTAATTAATATTGCTTATATTCCATTTATAAAAAAAACTCCCACGCTTTTCTAACAAAGGAATTGTTATTCTTGGTGCAGGTGCTGTAACTACACAGCTGTAAGTTATAAATCAAGAATTAAGAAAATATGGGGATTAATGTGATTCTTACTTTAACTCGTACAGTTATACATATTGCAGAGTCTTTAGTCCTAGTGTCTTTCCTTTTTGACCAGGATCTATGTAAAGATTTTATACTTAGAATCTGCTTATGGTCAATTATTTGCCTAAGTAGTATAACTAACGTGTTATGTAATACCAGTAACTAGGTTATCGATAATGTTACTACACTAGTATTCAGTTCAAGTTATATATTTAACTTTTTTTAGCTAATCCTATGGACCGGTAAGTTATCATAAAAAAATCCAGAAGCGCGACATATTCTTAAGGTTTACCTCTAGTTAATCTTAGCTCTCTATCGCTTTCAATCATTTTGGTACTCTAACTAAAAAGCTAATAATTTATTGGTTTAGGGTCATCGGATTCTTTAACGATAATTAGTTATTTATCACCCTATGCATGAAATATTGTAATAGTATCAGAGGTTGCTGTGACCTCTTATTTAAATTTATTACTTTAAATTCACAGTATTAGTTTATCAGCTTTAGCTAAATTTTTAATCCTGAATTTGATACCTAGTGCTATATAAAGTTTTGAAAATTATCTAGTTTAGGCTACACTATATATGTCTGGTTTGTTTTCAACAACGTTTCTTACTAGAATTTTTTCTGTAATTAAAATTTATAGGCTTAAGACGTTTTTAGATATTAGGAGGGTCAAACAACTAACAGTTATTAAATAAAGGTCGTTATAAATGAGTAGGTCCTTATGGTATGGAACGTAGTGTTAACAACAATAAGTAAAAACAGTTTTCTAATTAAGTTAAAGGAGTCGTAACAAGGATACGCTCTTTAGATACCTTAGAAAGTATGTTTGTTTTTTTACGTATCTGATATATACTTTCCACAATGCATTGTTAGGCATTTAGTGTAATTCAGTTACTAGTATCTTGTGTATCAGTTCTAATTAGCCCTTAAGTCATATATTTATTAGTTTTTATCTAAGTTGACAGGCAAAGTGTTGGTCTTATCAGGGTTTCAATCAAAAAAAATCTGAGTCGTTAGCTAGTTCCACGAAATATAGCCAACAACACTTGTTTTGGTATGTAATTTATCCAGTAGGTGGTTCTCTATATAAGAACTTCTTCACAGCACCTTTCATAATCGGTTAAGGACCGCCCCATTCTCAGCAAATAATATGTCATCAGGGCGACCAGCAAGGACGATTTGATAAGGAAAAAGCAAGAGAATGACTAAAAATAAACGCTAACTCTTCTTAATTCTGTAACATTCGGGTTGTCGAGAGTGAATCCAGGACAGAACTTGTAAAAATGAAACTCGAATTAATTATATCCTTTAGGAAAAAGCTAGCTGACAGGAAGGTGCAGGAAGCTGAACAGGAAGATAGAGTATCATAGATCGGGACTCAAAACTTAAGACCATCTGAAAGGGGGTCTGAGCACGAAATCCCTCAAGCGGACCATCTCGCACCCTGTCCGCGATCTCACCCCAAAGCTGGACCATCAGCACCCGTCTCCTTATTGCTGTCAAACTCATGGTAGTTACCAACTAGCCCGAATAACTGAGAAGCTTCTGGTTTCCCCTACTAAAAGGAATGTCAAGAAATGATGTTCTTAAGGAAGGCAGATTAAGATGGATGAATTTCTGCTGCATCAAAGGAACGATTAATGAAGATGTAGAAAAGGACAAAAAGGTAAAGGACTAAAAAAGCGAAAATTGGTTACAGATACTTTAATGAAGATGTAAAAAGACAAAAAGTGCAAGGAGTAAAAAAAGCAAAAAAAATGCGAATCTAAAGACTATAGCTGAAGAAGATTAAAGGTAAAGGGGGAAGTCAAAAGACTACAAAAAGTGAATTCCAGATTCAGGTCAATGATAATGTATAGCAAATGAAATTAAGAATGAG
>JACYFI010000409.1:0-12415 GCA_020975735.1 Ophiocordyceps xuefengensis
ACTTGAGAAAAGTTTTAAATATCTACATTAAGTTGGTTAGATTATATATCCTAAATTAGATATGTGGGGAAGTTTTATGGTGAAGAAAATTTACAGATGTGCGTAATAAACATTATACCTATCTTTGAAAAATTTAAATTACATGGTGTATTAAATTAAAAAATTACGAAGATTTTTAAAACAAGCGGCTTTTACTTATGGGATAAAAATATCCCATTTAAACATAGAGAAGGAATTTTGATGAATTTAAAAAAAATAAAAGGATGCAATGAAAGAAATTATAATATAGTATTAAATATAAAGATTACTTCTAAATTAAAAACTAATAAGGTGAGTGCCTTTAGACACCCAACAGTAAAGTTAGGGCCTCAATGACCTCCTATGGGTATAGGAACCTATTAATCCCTTCCGAATTACTTTATTAAATAAGTAATATTTTATTTATCTAGTGGGGCAACATCACGTTCGCACCCCACTACTTAATTAAGGGGGGAAGAAAAAGGACGCTTTATGGGATGGTACATTTTGACAGTAGTATTGCCTTAGGTTATTCACTTGCTTTCTAAATGAGTCTACTTTTTCTTGTTTAAGTGTTGTAGAATCTACTGTATCTATACTAATTTAAGAGTTCATAACATTTCTAACCGTATTGAATTTCAAATAAACATTGGCCTTTGGTAACCTTAAAACCCCAATAAAGCAGTTTACAATATTTAGCGCGTCTTAAAACCGTTAAAAGATTTATAGTACGAAAGATCAAAAGATTAATCTTACCTCCTTTTAGGATAAAGGTTTACCAGATGGTGGATAGGGGAGTTTTAGCTTAAGTCTCAAAGGAGTAGTCTAACACGTTCCGGCTTATGTAAACACCTGTAATTTAAAATAGGGAGTTCTTATATGGAGATTCTTTTTTACTAAGAAATATTCATTCACTTTTTGTTGGATAGGTACAATAATAGGATGTAGACAAAAAAATAAGGCAAGCATAGTAGTCCCAATCCAGCCCAAGGATCTTGGCTAAAAAAATTTACCCATTTTAAATAAAACCCTTATTTGGACCCAAAACAGAGAAAGATTATCTCTTGTTTAGAAAGACAACGCCTAAAAAATTTATTTTAACAGGTAAAGCACCGCTCTGAAATTGAAAGGTATTGTATGGCTTCATAAATTAAAGGACTATGAAACAGAGATGCTGTTCTGATAAAGTAAAAAATTCTTTTCCTAATGTTAATGTGTAACCCGTCTTAGTATTGATAACGCATGATATAAGATCTAAACGATTGCTGGAATTTGTAGATGGAGAGGGTTTATTTTTCATGTAAGGATCCATAATTAAATAAAAAACTATAACAACTGGGGTTAGTAAGTGTTAATTTAGTATTTCTCTGTTAACTCATACATGCGAGAGGCATGAAGTTTTAATTAACAAAATTATGGGTTTATTAGGCTGTGGAAAGATTGAGAAAGCTTTAAATTAGACCAGATGAAGTAAATTGATCTGTCTATCATATAAAACTTCTTAATGATATTTATAAACTAATAAATAATTCTTCTTCTCAAAAATATCCATCACAAGGTACGAATTTAGAAGTTTATTAGATTTTTATTTAAAGTAATCCAGAGATATTAGCTGATAAAGATCATTTTAACAAACCGAAGGATTAAAAAGATACAATTGCTTTAAGTCAGGTTGAATAGGAGTAGAAGAGATTAAATTTAGCTATTAGTACTTACTATTTCTATAACAATAAAACAAAGAGATAGGTAAAGAAATGAAGGCCTTTTATTTTTAAAAGTATATATAAATAAATATAGATATTAATAATATTTTGAGGTATTTTAAACTAGTAGATTAATTTGGACTCTTATAAATTTTTTAATATTAAAAAATTAAATATTTTAAACTATGGTTTTTACACCAAGCTAAGTCTATTACATTAATTTAAATATTATATGGTAGGCCTAATCTTATTTTAGTTTAGTATGGTTTATGAAATAGATAGTTCAACGACTCAAATAGATAAAAAAGGTTATATTGTGTACCGGCATCTATGCCTTTTAAATGAAGTGGATCTGTTATAATTTATAATTTTAACTTTGATGTGCGTAATATAGCAAAATTGTATGCACTAAGAAAAAGTGCTGAGCAACTAATGAAGGAATTTATGAAAAATGTTATAAAACATAACATGTAAAACTTTATGTTCAAGCAATGAGAATATAGTGATTTGCCCATCATTTACTATAAGGGATTGGTTGTTTTGGTACTTGTTTGTTCTTTGGAACGGTCATGGGTTCATGGTTCTATTCATAGGTCTAATCTTGATAGCCTGTAGAGCCATGTAAGAATTTTAGGCCTATCCATTTAACAGGACACCACATCATTTAGGTAATGAATGAGTATATTACGACCGCTTTGGTTGAATCTGGTAGACCTGTTTTTATAATGTTCACGAGTGTATACTGAGGGTCCTAACCATAAATAATCGATATACAATTAGACATCCTCAAAAAGGATACTGAAAATGATGAAAATGGATAAAATAACCAAAATATAAATATGAGATTTTAGTAACTACTGATTAAATTTTATGTTAGAAACGCCAATGGTACAGAATTCTCAACGATTATCTAGCTGGACTAACGCGCCCACAAGGAAACTTTAATAGGACCCGCATTCTTAATACTATGCCGAAGGAGAAAACACCCAATGGATCATATTCCCTAATATAGGCCAAGAGAAGAAAATGCCCAATGAATCCGACCCCCCCTGATAACATACCGCTAATGGAGAAATACCAAGTAGCTCAGAATATCTGCTTATTCGCAGATAGTGACGGCTTAGTCGTGATTAACAGTCCCGAAGAAATTTCCGCAAGAGGTGAATTATATAGTCGGTCATCTGGGTGTTCGAGGGTATCACCTAGTCAGGTAAGAATCTACTCCCAGGCAGGCGCACGGATACCATTTAATCCCTGGTTTTCATATTGCCAAGTGAATATTATGAACAAGACGGGGTTAGGTCAACTAGAGGGGGGACGAATTATCAAATTAGATCCAAAAGTCCATAACCATCTCTTCAGAACAAACCCTTTTCAGAATCATCTAACTTGATCCTAGTAATCCTACTGTACCCACACAATCCGAGATGAAGTGAATCAAAATTCAATAGTAGTCCAATCTGGATCCCTGAAGAATTAGAATCTAGGATGGAGCTTGCGCCTCAACAATTTTATTAATCATGGCGCGGGAGAATAAAGGAGTAAAAAGAAGGAAAAGTGATTTCAGATTCCTGCTGTT
This sequence comes from Ophiocordyceps xuefengensis, assembly GCA_020975735.1. Lineage (NCBI taxonomy): Eukaryota > Fungi > Ascomycota > Sordariomycetes > Hypocreales > Ophiocordycipitaceae > Ophiocordyceps > Ophiocordyceps xuefengensis. Next base: position 3,301 of record JACYFI010000409.1, read on the forward strand.
CATTATGAATTAAACGTCCGAATGATAGAAGATAAACAAAGGTAAATTGATAAAAACAGCTTTATAATGATAATCGAACCCGATTTGATGGGGGATTATGGATGGAGACTTATCTTTGACGACTCATGTATATGATATCATAATTGATTTCCATATTTAAAAAATTATTTTTCCTTAAAGAGTTTGCTTAAGTATCCATAGGGGCTCATTTTTATTGCTTTAGCAATTACAAATCAAAATAAAAAACATTACTAAAAATTATATAACAATAGGAATTCTCAGGATAAATAGTTTAAGATATTATTGTATTAAGAGGTCAATTTATTTTAGTGTGTGGTTAGGTAGGTGAAAAATGCATACATTGCGTATCCATACCTCCTTAATACCCCTTTGCGCGGAAGCAAGGGCTAAAGGGGAGCTAGGTAAAGAACAGCTTGCGTTCTTTAGGTGTGGCTACGCAGCTAATAAAATAGGGCAACCCTAAAAATATCGTTTAAATGTAGCCTATAGGGGAGCCTTCTAGGGTGGCTTCTTAGTTTCTGACAAATCCCTTTATCTATTAAAAACTTCGGTTCCAGGATAAAGAAGCAAACAGAAAAATCTTAAACTAGATTTAACTAAAAAAAAACTAGCTTGTTATTTTAACAGATCACTCTCTCACCTTTACTACTATTAAAACTATTTCTTTGATCTGAAATTATTTTAGATGTTTCAAATGATGAGCTCGCTGATCCTAGATGGTTATCCGTAAGTTAGGAAGAAGGCTTCGCCTACTAGCAATAAAAAATATCGAAAGCAATTACAAATATATATATTTAAACGGCTTAAGGTTTAATGAAATAGGACCTACAGATTCACTCAATCTGGTATATGCTCCGTTCAAGTTCTGACTAGTCTCGCGGTTGTTAAGATTAATAAAAGCCCTTCTGCGACACGGGACCCCGTGGGGATTATTTGAATAGAGCTTTGTGTAGAATTTCTTCCTGACATTATTATTACACTTTGACGTAGGGAAGCCCTACTCCTTTTTTTTTCATTTAATTCTTATTGACAACTACGCGAGCTAGTAAGAAAATATAAAAAATATACGCAAACTGCACAAGATCACGTACACCTAAAGGGATGTAGATTTTTTCCCCTATCAAGGGTTGAGCAAGGGTTTATAAGATTATTTTCTATCTATCGAGGAGGGGGTGCATGAATTTTCATGTACCAACCAGCAGGGACGAAGGTCGGCCCGATACCCTTATCCTGAACCTTGTTCCTAAGGATGGATAATATGGTTATAGTGGCGTTGCATCGATACCCTTTAGTAGGCTAGGCTCGATTATTATTCTTGCGTGTGCGGCAAAGCCTAGGCGAAGGTTGGCAAAAAGCAAATAGGGATTAGGATGCTTATTATGAGAGATAAGTGCACACAGCCAGAAAAAATATAAAGTAGCCCCCAGAATAATATATTTGGGTCTATTTTTATAGGTTAAAAAAAAAAAATAAAGCAGGTACGCTCAAATGGGTTTTGATCTTTTCGACCCTATACGATGTACTTTCTAATGGTTATACAAGTAGAATTCTAGATGTTTTAAGTATAATTCGCAGTTTTTTCGGTAAAACTGTTATAATATAGATAAAAATCCTATAGCATTCCTTATGTTCTTAAATAGATTATTGGATCTAATTTCTCTTATTTAATATTATAGGATTAAACCTTTTTAGTTTCCTCTTATTTAATTTGTATATATAGGGGGCCTATCTATATTATTTTTATTTAATCCTGTGTTAATTATATACAAGAACAATGGGAATTAACAAAGCAATTAAATTAAATACGTAATCCCCCTTTTTAGCATTAATTTGTAAACAATTATTATTGCGAATTATGCATTAAGCAATATTGCTTACTATATTGGCAGCAATTAACTATTATAATAGTAAAATAAACCAATTAAATTGTTTTACTTTATCAACAAATCTAAATATAGGATATTATAGCTAAAAACGAAGTTAGGGTTGACGCACTTACAATATCAATACAAAAAGCTAGAACCCAAACACAGCTAATGTTATGTTTGTTACCTAGAACAATGAGATGGGATTAAAGTGACAGAAACAAGTCAACCATGTCTACATAGGAAAATATATTTATTATCGCTTCTTATAAATATATTGGTTTATTGCAGTATAATCTTTTTTTAGCGATGATAGGTGCGCGTAATTAAATTCCAATAAAACAAGGATAAAGATAGCCAATAAAAATTATATAAGGTTTTTTTAGTTCAAGCCAATCTATTAAAATTTGATTCACTTCTCTTCGTTCTCTGCCTTTATAATAGATACTATGTGTTGCTGCTTAGCATGTGAAGCTAAATTAATAATCACTTAAATTTCATTAAGACAGCTAAAATGACAGGTATAAGATAGTCTGGTCTAGGGGTCTTAACAGTAAAGACTTCTTTACGTTTACAATTACTTTCTTCTCGAATTTTTAAAGACGTCCTTGTTGTATTCTATTTCTTAAATTGCTTAAACTAACACTTTAATTAAAAGCAAGCTCAAGCAATAGGTACTACTTATCCTAACGCAATGGGCTCATCACGGTAGCTGCTCTGTTTCCTGATTCAATTTAAACCCCTTCCCTGGCGCGTGCTGCAAAAAGGGGTCGGCTGGGTTGCAGTTATATTACTTCAACAGAATAGCCTTGTTATTATAAAATGAAATAGCTTTGCGTCTTTTTTGCACGTTTTTTAGAAAAAATAGGTATACAAGAGCTGCGGTGATTACAACAGAAAATTATGGTGCCTGCCATGATGGTATATTTCACCCAACCAACATACCTAATATCTTTCTCTTTATACGCTGCCGTGTGAGTATAGTAGTAGGCTCGTTTGAATTTTAGAACGTGGCTGTCCTGCTTCTCGGTGTGATTTAATAATTTATGATTGAAAGCACTGCTTTATATATTGTTTTTAAGGCTTCAGATAAATAAGGGAGCCTACCTAATAATTTTAAAATAAACTAGAGAAATTATTCAATTGGTAGAACGTTTGTCTTACACACAAGAATGTTAAAGGTTCAAATCCCTTTAATTTTTTCATTTTTAATTATATAAGTTCAAAGATAGACCTGTTTATATTGTGAATTTTATAACCTCCCTATCTAATGCGTATTATTTCATATTACAAGCTACGGGATGGGGGGGTCGTTCTGTTTGCTGCTATCCTCACTAACTCTTATACCTCTATGATAACTACTCCTATAAGAGCTGTAAAATTAATAACAAAAAATCCAAATAAAAAAAATAAGTCCTTGCTTTAGGGCGCTCTTTATCATATCTCTAGACCCAAGAGTTATAGATAGAGGGTTAGGCTTAGCTACACCAAGGTAATAAAAGATGGATCGTGAAATACATACACCCTGTAAGGAATATTGGGTGAAATAAGTAGTATATATAAGGCGTCCAAACAGTACCTAAATATATATGATATAAGATCCCTTAACATATATCGGTAAGTGGTTTCTTGATAAGAATACCATCAGCCGTTCGATCGGCCCTGATGGAATTACCTGCCTATTCTGATCGCTGCATTAAGCTATTCTGATACTGTTCCCTGAGGAATAAGAAATATGGATATAGTGGCGGGGCTCCATACCTTTGTAGGCTAAGCTTGATTAGTTATTCTGCCTGTGGCGCAAGCTAGGAAGTAGGATGCAAAGCAAGGGGATTAGGGATTAGAGTTTAGGTAAAAAAGGAAATAATATAGAGGAGGGACGCCAATCCAAGCAGGGAATTATAGTTTAATTAGGACAGGGATATATAAGAAGTCTTATAAGGACAGGCCTTTATATGACGGATTAGAGAATTGAAACCGATGGTTTAAGGCTGGGGGGTAAGTTTGTAATTTATTAGGTTGTTAAACCACATCCGTCGAAAACGGATTATGCCTGTAAAGGCTGTTTATATGGGCAGTTGTGCTTTTTATAAACCTAGGGCACAACTTATTCCTTAGCCCCCTATAGCATCCTTACGCTGGGTGTAAGCAAGGTAAAAAACATACAATGAGGTTAGTTAATTTGGTAAATAGGAAGCTTGACCTTCAATTCTTGGTCAAATCCCAAGTACTTCCTTGGAGTATAAAAATAATGACAGAAGATTATCATTATAACCTATTGTTAACCTTTATTAACTATTAAAATGTTGCTTGACCCTATCTCAAGAGATCGGGGGTGGCTTAACCATACCCCTTGTCAGGCTAGCCCCAAATTTGCCTACCCTGTAGGGTTGAAAAGCAAGGGACAGGATTAGAAAAATTAAATGGTTGAGAAGACTTGTGAAGCAAAGGCTTTTGTAATGAAAATTCCGGTCAAGGGGCTGCTGGTAACTTGGAAAAAATAAGAAGGGCTTAGTTGCTTGGTGCTTATTATCCTGGCATATGCTGCATAAGTAAGGGAGGAGGTGTTACAATAGTTACTTCTTTCACTATACAACCGGTATCAGGAAGTAAGCATACATAATTTTTCCTGTTGAAGGAGATCAGCCACGTCACTCTAATCTCGAAAGATCGGGGGCGGGGGTACAAGGCCAAGGAGAAACTAAACCATAACGGCTCTTCTCAGGAGCTATACACAATGCACGCCATGCACAAATGGAAATAATTATTATTTATGATTTTTTTCCTAGTGCTAAGCTAAATCCACTTGCTTGTTATTTCTTTCAGTTACCAATACCCCTATCTCGAAAGGTGCGTTTGCGCTCGTAGGGTTACTGATAAAAAAACTAGGAATATTAATATTTTTGTGCGCAAGTAAGATATTTATTTCAAAAGTCCTAGTATTTGAAGGTTATAAATTTCACAAAATTGTTAAATACTGAGGTCGAAGGTCTATGATTTAGATATTAATTACGATATATATTAACTTGAAGTTTTAGTTATAATTTATTAGTTTTGTGTTATATTGGCCCTACCCACTAATACGATGTCTAATCCACAACGGGTTATGGCTTGAGTGGTTAAAGCGCCTTTCGCTTGGGAGGTGGAGTTTTCCTGTGTTCGTATTTCACAGTAACCCCGAACTATAATACCTTACTAGGAACATGTAGGCAAATACATTTAAAAACAAAAGAATTATAGTATTATGTAATATATAAGTATATATAAGAGAAGACTATATGAATTCTTAGCCCCATGAATTCAAAGAGAATAATATTTATATCACATGAGGGTCAAATCAAAACTCCAAAATATTTTTAAACTCGCTCTGGGAGAAGGACTGATTAGATAACCTGGTTACAAACTTATTTCTTATGCTAAGCTCTTTTATTTTGAAGTTATTTTTTAAAGAATTTAAACTTATTATTTACTAAATATTAATATGAATAAATTGCTTGCTGGGGTCTTACAGCCATGCACAAATCTTTTCAATATCCTCAGAAACTATTTAGGGGAGCTGGGCTATCTACTCTTGATGTTTGCTTATTCTTTATAAAGTCGCAAAAGTAACTGTGCGGCAATGGCCAGTAATATTGCGGCTAACCTTACAAAGTTTACTAAGCTTAAGAGAAATCTATCTTCCTTAGACGAAGGGTAAATTGAAATACCTTAGAAACTCCGGAAAATACAATCAAAAAGAGATTCTTTATTGGAATAACGTGAGGTGAAAATAAGTTTAGCCTATTAAAGAGAAAGGTACAAAAAACTGGTTAAATTAATGGGGAACCCTTCCTCAAATGCTAATATGATACATGGCGATAGAGAAAAGTACCATTGAGGACTATTAAACGAAAATTTAGTATTTTATAGCAGTTCGATAACAAGAACGGGTTACACGTTTTGCATAATGGGTTACCAAAGTTAACGTTAGATTGCGAGCCGCATATGCGGTATTAAACCGGGCGCTAAAATATCGAACAGTGTCTAACAGTTTTAGATCCTCGAAGACGTGGAATTTTCCTCATAGTCCAGGATATAAAAGCCGAACGGGTTGATATGTAGGTATAATCTCCGAGAACATGTGGGTAGGTGTGAGTGAAAACAACACTACTGTGATACACTAGGTAAGAATGAAAGATGTAAGCAAATCCTTTAAATAGCAGTATGTAGAAATGATTTTCTGCAATCAGCCATCAAATTGACGGAACAACCCTAAACAATCCTAGGACCAAGCAAAATAGGAACATTATTTTGTGGCACAGGGTAAATGGACTCGTGGAAGGTTAAACAAAGATTGGATACTAACGTAAGTATTGAATGGGGGATCCGCAGCCAAAACACCTATAAGGTGTGGGCATTCATTCGGACTTAAAATGTTGGTTGGCGTATTATTATAAGGCAAGCTTCGTGCAAGCTAAAGCTCGTAATTATAGGCTTAAGATATAGTCGGGACCTTATTACGAAATAAGGAGTACAGAATAATAAATACGAAAATTAAGCTCAAAGGTTCTTATGTATTTAGGTTTATCTATAGAGAAGGGTACAAATAGTAAATTTAAAATAAAAAAAAAGCTTGTTGGATTGCTTATTTTAATCTCCTGACACTGATAAGTAGATAATTGCAGCAATGGAGAAGAGGTACTTTGGGTTAACAAATTTTATTATAGCCATTAATGGCTTTTAAATAAAAGTAATTAGTATTTGTTAAAGATGTTACAGAATATAGTTAAGAGCGCAAGGCTTCATCAACTGAAAAAAAGATATTCCACTAACAGGTATGACACCCAGTAATCTCCATATAAAATAGTTATCTGGATTAAATTCAAAATATTAATATTCACTGGGGCTTCTGTCCCCTTCCTCGGGAACGAAATAAAAGGGTGGTATAATATTAGCTGGGTAAATAATATTAATATAAAATTACAATTCCCCGGGAGGGGATAATGGGTACTCTATAATATTTTAACTAATTAGTTTTATAAATATTATAAAGTGTTAAGCCTTACTTACGTGAAACACCTCTTCATCGGCGCAAGATCGCCTCTTTTAAATATATTGGATATAGTAAACTTCTACTTTATTGATAGTAGAATATATTACTTGTAAAGAACAAGTTATTAAAAGGAGAACAAATAACTATCTAGACTTTTTAAAACCACAAATAACGTTAACCTAAGAAAAAGGCCAAATTCTTTTCTAGGCAAATAAACTTCAGAAGAAACTTAAATTTTTTCGAGAGGAACTACACTTAATAGGAAGCATAGGAAATTAATTAGCTATTGCAGGCAACACGGAGAGAATTATCCCACAAGTAATTTAGAGTATAATATCCTAACTTAGAGCGAAGAAGGTTAAAACTTTTCAGAAAAAAATCACGCGCAAAGATAGCGTAAATCAGCATAAGCCCCTATAGGTGTGTAATCGTGTCGATGTTATTAAATCTGATCTAAAGGAAAAGTTCTTATTGGATAACTTTAACAGCAGCAGACTAAAAACTAGGCTGTTACGTAGAACCGAGCATAGCCTAAAATGCTTTTAAATGGAAAGATTAATAAAAATATTGCATTATTAAAGCAGGAGTATATTTATTATTTGCTAACGGATAATAAAGTATATAGTAGGTCATACTTATTCAATTTAGGGGAGAGGACTTCAGCCTTTACGAGAGCCTGGCTATTATATGTGTCTATTCATACATATAAGAATTCGGTAAAAAGAAGTGTTTTTTCTGGCGGAAACCTATAACATAGTAGGCATATTAAGTAAATACTCTTAAAGCAGTACATAATTTTAATCTCAGGCAGATGTGGTAAACGTTTTATTTTGAGTACAAAATTGGGGAGGATCATGAAGATTTTACAGTGAGTATGTAGACTCAGGAATGGCAAAGGATATATCTTGAAATGTAGTAAGAACTAGATGATAAGGTGAAGTACACCTTTTTTGTAGTAGTGGAAACCCTTCTGCAGTAAACCATCAAATTTGCGGAACGTCCTCAAAAGCAATCTTAACAAGTAAAGAGGTAGTAATACAGCTTATGGCCAAGGTAATGACGTTCGGGGTAGGTAAAATCATTGATTGATATATCAATGGATTATCCGGCAGCCAAGCAACCTTTAGTGTGCAGTTTCTCCGACTAAAAAGTTGGTTGGGCTTTATAATTATAGTTATAAATTTTAGGCTTAAGATAATAGGCTCAGGCTCTCATTACGTAAGGAATTGAATGGCAATAAAAATGAATCTATTAATTCTTCTTATAATTAAGTTTTATCGATTAAAATAATTACGTATACAAAAAAAAAAACTTATCAGAAACTATATTTAACAATCCAGACATCTTCAATAATACCTATAAAAGCTTATAGCTAATGCAATTTTGTTGCTGCTGCGAAGCCAGCCCAGCAAGAGAAATTCATAATTTTAAGAAACAAAAATAATCAGGTTATCTATAATGAATAAAATAACGCAATGGTAATAGTTAGTAGGTATGTGGTTTCAATTTATGCAAAAAAGGTAGGTGTTTTATTTTATAAGGAAAGTGGGCGCTTCGTCTCTTAAAAGAAACCTGACCTATTCATGGCTGCCTTTTATTTAAAAAATGGCTCATACTAATTGTTAACTTGAAACAAAGATACTTAGGTTTGTAAGCCCAAGAAGAACTCGTATAACAGAGACCAGCATTATTTGATATAGTTAAACCTGAATATAATTATCTTTAAAAACGCTATCTTTATTAGGGGAGCTCGCCCCCTTAACTATATGAAAACATATTAAGGTTTTAAATTAAAATTATTTCGGAAGCAGCATAAAAGATATTTACATCATACATTTCAGGTAAAGAAAAGTTAGTCCAGGAAGTTAAAGATAAATTATCTTTACGCTTACCACTAACGTAAATAGAAGAAACAATCCATTTAATCCGTCAGGAGCTTTAGCAATATTACAGCTAAAACTGCAGAGCGTGAAGGTTGAAAATCAAGTTAGACGTTAAATATTCGAGACCAACGAAAATTAGGTATTTTTTCTACTTAACTTAAAGCTGGAGAATATGTTAAGGTTATAAAAGACAAGCTGTAAGAAATAGAGGAAGTATGTAGAACAGACTCTTCGTATTTCAAGAGTTAGATTAACATTATAAAATTATTTTAAATTTAATAGTCTTTTTAATTAAATTCGGGGAGCTTACGAAG
>JACYFI010000410.1:0-13425 GCA_020975735.1 Ophiocordyceps xuefengensis
AAGGGTGCAAAAATACAAAATAGATATAAGGTCTAGTAGGCAGACTTATTTATTATTTTTTTAAAGCCAAGGCCTTCTTTTGAGCATTGGTAAGCAAGAAAATAAATAACAGAAGCAAATAAAACTACAGGTTGTTACTGTGTTTAACCCTAGTGTTAAGTAATCTATTTTGTGCCTTTTGTGGCGTTGTTTGGTGTGAACTACATACATAGAATGCTCTGCGCTTCTAACATGCCTGCTTAATATTTTATCGTTTGTTTTTAGAGGCTATTGATCCCTAACTTGTGCTCTCAAACATGACTATAAGAATAATATACTAAACAAGAAGCTCTAAAATAAAGAGCTAATCCTTAAATCGAGATTGTAATTATAATTGATCATTGTTGGACCTTGAACCGGAAAAAGGTGATTCGAAAACCTAAATCTAAAAGTACCCATTAGCACAGGGTTACCTTACCTATTACGCAATACTTTTCCTTGTAAAATTAGGTCTTGCGCGGAAGCGCAAACGCAAAAAGCCCAGGTCACGTCTATTAATTATCAATGCTTATTGAAGCTATGCTTGATACTTTGAACCAAAAAGGGTTTTGGTATATGCGCGGTCTCGCTAAAAAAAATTAATATCTGAGCTTGCTAATCCCTAAAGGCTCAAATTTTTTATTCTCTAGCTATAACAAATTCAAAACCTATTCAAAATTCATACTATTTATTGTTGTGTTTGTTCTTTTTCCCTATATTCCCCCCCCCAAACAGCGAGGGCCTTTTTGCAGATCTTGAAAATTGAAAGCGAATCTTATCCTTATTTACGGCGGCCTCAAAAGGCGTATAAAAATAGCGTGTGCGCCAGCTACTAAGAGGCTATTTTTTAATATATATATTGCCAAACATAGCCGTGCTATGCATGCAGGCCTGAGTGCTTGAGATTTTTTAGACGTTGACCCTCCAATAGTTAATTTAGGTAACGTTAACAACAAAGAATAAAAGATAGGAGTCATAAAGGGAACTTAAAAACTTATTGGAACTCTTAGATTATCTGACCCAAATCAGTCCTCTCATATTCATTTTTATTATTTATTCGAATTAAGATCGAGCGAAACGATAATCTATTATCGTGACAGGGTAACCCTTTACCGTTAAGATACTAATTCTAGTAATTAATTATGTACAAAGTGGTGGAGGACAGGATTCGGAACTCTAAAACGGTCATAGCTATCGGAGTTAACGCTCACCCCCTTCTTACCGAATAAAGGAACCCTCCTTATTAAGAAAAATATTAAAATCATAATTTTGGTTAATTAATCCCTCGGTGCAACTTCCCACTACACGAACGTATTACGCTTAACACTTAATTAGAACCGCGCATACGAAGAATTTCGCCAAATAATAGACAGTACTTTGGTGCTGTCATAAGATACCCAGTATACCTACACAAAGACCTAAATGTTTTTTTTACTAAATTACTTTAAGCAAAGCAAACTTATTGCATAAGCTTTTTCCAGCAGTTGACGAGTGTTAGTACAATCCCGAGGGTCATTCACCGTGACATGGGTGACTCACGAAATTACTATGTAATACTTGATCATGTAGTCATTTCAGGAACTACAATTTCCTTAAAATTGTATCCTATTTTTGGATTAGCTAAATTACAAATTTTTGCATCTCTGTTGTCTTCATGGCTTATCAAACTTTAATCATAGTAAATTATTAATTATTATTTCCTAGCACTACCTTATAATACTCTTTTCGATTCATTCGCATCTGTTTATCATTTTTAAGTTCTTCATTAACCCTGAGAGGAGATAAATGACCTTAATTTAACTAATTTCAAGATGCTTAACATCAATCTAAGTAATTCTTGTAATTTTACACCTACTACCTTATGATATCAATTAAAAAATGGGTATAATTATATTCTTATAAATAGGAGAATTTTCTACAAAATACCACAATTTTAGTACCATCCTTACTAATTACCACACCCCGAAATAGGCAAGTATACACTCATTAAGGCTTACATGCCTATTATTTTGGTTAATTGGATATATATTGGTACTCTCAAATCCTGATTTGGTACAGCAGGGAGATCTTGCCTAATTTTTAACCCATAAACAGACCTCACCCCGATGTAACCAGCCCATTCTAATTGGAGTCTGTATGATATGTCTTGACAACCTATAGCGGTCTATGATACTGTCAATTATATTCGGTGAGCCCTTTAAATCATCAGATAACCTTTATACATATGAAGCTTAATGTGTACAATTTTCATCGCAATCCGTTCTATTGTAAATTTCTGTTATTTCTGAATTAGAAACAACGGCTTTCCTTTAAATTAAGGTTAGTCCCGTCCTATATTTTTTTACTAAATTAAGGATAGTTTATTCGAATGTGGGTTATAATCCTAAAGTGATAATTTGATCTATAGAGTTATAACAATATTGAGAAGGACTTCTTCACCATGCTTTACATAGTACTTTCCCTTTAAAATATGTTTCGACATAAATTAAAGAGTTCTAAACCCTCTTCGTGTAAACCTTAATACCTAATCTAGTCTCACAATATGTAGAACTATCTGATTTTTTTCTCAAAATAAATGGAAAAGATCCCTCTGCATTTCATAAAAACCTCGTCGTAAAACCCGGGCTTGGTTTGGGGTTAGTATTTTTCAAACTAGACTACGCGCTATAGTTTGAAATCATTAACGTGGCAGTTGATTTAATATTTATAGGATATATTTGAAGGGGCCTTGATATGAGAATATTTCTTTGAAAACCATTAGACGTACACCTAATCCTAATTTTGTATAACTCGTCTACTCGTTACTCTTTACAAATTACTAGTTCTGTTTATGGCTTTGCGGGACATTAAAACCCTGTAATTGACTTAGATCCGCGGTAACCTAATTTCGTCTTTCGGATCATCTTCTGACTTATTACCATTACCCTGACTAATTACTTCAGCCAACCTCAAATACTTTGTTATATGGTTTGCTGACCAAAGCTTTAAGTTGCCCCGGATTTAAGTTATTCCGCGTACTTGAGCCTAGTCTCAATGGAAGCAGGAATATGTGCCACGTTTTATAGGCCCCAAATATAAAGGCAGATGACTTGTCTGTGTCCCACTTTTTCAATCAGTATATCCAGGATCAATTGCCTTATCGTAGGTACGAATCTTATCTATAAAATATCTTTATATTAGCCACGCATCCAAAAATAAAGCCATGGGATTTATCGTCTAAATTTACCAATGCAATAACCATTAGTTTCACAACATTAACTGAAACAGCCCGTGCAATCCGTTAATAATTATTTATACAAATGTGGTAAGGTTTTTGCGACGATTTATCGAATTAAAAACATACTTCATCTACGTTGTCCGGAAACGTCTGATTGATTTCAGTTCCCTGCGTTGCACATTTACTCTTGAAGTGGAAAGGCCTTACCACTTTCATCTTAAGAACCCAAAGAAATTTAATATTAATTTGTTTACTGACAACTAAATTTAAAATTTGTTCATCTTAATCTATGGTGCTTCATCCCATTTACTGCCGCAAGATATACTTGGGTAATCTAATCTTGTTTGTCTACTGTGCCCTTCGTCCCTCAAACGTCCAGTTTTTATCCTAAAGGGGGGTGCCTATCGCCTTTCAACCGAAGTCCCTTTGGTTTATTAAAAGGATTGCATCTCTCCTCCTATAGTACTCCCTGCTTCAGATGTAAAAACTCTAGTCAAATACTTACTATAAAGGCTATATTGACCGTCTAGCGTACCCTTTAAACCGAGTTTATATGAATGAATACAGTCTATTACGTTATTTACTCTCGCGACTGGGCTGAGCACGTATATTGTCAAACACAAGTATACTAGCTTCATTATAATATATAAACAAAGCTTTATTCAATTTTAAATATCAATCCTATGATTCATCTTTTAGGACGCTGATCAAAATAGGACTTGCCACTTCTCCAAGTTGCCCTAGTTTCAGCCGTAGGCCATTTGACCAAATTCCTCCTGCTAACTTTATTTGGCATTGGGGTTGTTTTCAGCCCATGTGTCGATCAAAGCGTTTCAAGATGCGATACCGAAGTTGTTTGGCCTGTTAAGGTCATCACCTTTAACTCTAACATCCCGAAGATATTTTATCCTCTTAAAAGGCAGGGGGAACTTTACACTCCTTTACTTTATTATGAAAGGATTTTCCTTCTCTTTAAGGGGCCGGCAAATTTATCTTTGATAACTCACCTGTTAACCACCACTTTTTAATTAATACCTTTAGTTATGTGAAGGTTACCATTAATGTTAGTAAATTCAAACGTCTAATTAGCAGTGTTTGCAAGCCACTTAACAGCATTTCATCAGAGCCTGTCCCAAACTTTCAACCATTTATTTTTTGATTAATTCGTTCATAAAAAACTTTTTTTTATGAAATGAGTTCATTACATCCTATAAGCTTCTAAGAATTTTGTGATAACAAGGAAGTGATAAATTATATAATGTTCTGATTTATAAAATATTATACCTAATAAAAAATTTTCATTTTTCCCTTATACCATACTAAGTTTTACCTTTGGGAGCGCTAGAACTATTATGAATAATTAACTATTCATAAGTAGCCTCATAATTAGAAGTGGGTTAACCTGCTGACATAATAGCAGCAAAAACCTGCAGCAAACAGTATAAGCAGCTATGTATCACAAGACAATTACTACCACTATTTTCTAGATATTTTATTATTCCATTATAAGGATAGAAATTTTTATTGTTATATAATTTTTCTTTACTTACTTTTTTTACTCACTCTCACAGTATATTGAATTTAGTTTAAGCAAACCCTGCGTCGGTTATTTACACCTCAAAAAAAACAATACAGCAATATTTTTAGTGTGTATCTTAGTAGTAAATGATAAGTTTAAGATTTTACAAGTATTTATTTATTATTTTTTCTCACTAAAGAATTTGTATTTTTTTTAAAGTGATCTTCCCAAACAGCTTTTTACATATCATTTAATTACAAGCGTTTTTTTACTAATAATCCATCCACCCCCAAACCTCGCCTTATCAGCGGCCAGCACATTTAACTGTTAAAATCATAAGTACCTAATAAAGGTAGGGGTACCCTTAGTAACTCAATTAGAAAAATATATTCTTCTTCTTTTGTTCAGTAAATATTGGCAACCCCAAATTTTTTATCAATATTTTGTATTGGTATAATTTCGTGTATTCTCTCGGCGTTACTTTTCTTTCTCTAACCTTTTCCATAAATTAATTTTCATCATCCTTCTGAGATTGATTATCTCAAGGATTTAATATATTTTCAAACTCCCTTATCAGGATTATTACTCCCAGATTACCACCACATTTAAAACAGGTTATTAGGATGAGACGGATTCGTTCTTATTAAGTAAATCCAAATCTATTTTCATATATTATATTGTTATCTTGTTTATCGGGGTAATGTCACTTTAATAATGAACAATAACTAATCTTTTAACTAATTGGAATGTTATCAAAATAATAATTTAACAACTAAACATCCTTTTTAAGATCCGCTTTAAATATATATTACCTAAAAAATAAAATGTTATAATAATATATAAATCTTAAAATTTACTAATGCTTAAATACAAGGCCCTATTTAATTAAGCCGAAAATCTGATAAGAGCTAGTAATACTAAATAATCTAATAATAAAACAAATTTTGATAACTTTTTAAAAATTCACATATTTAGAAAATAATGCTAAAATAAAATTTCATAATTCTGTGTTATAAAATTAACATATTAATATCTAACACTCCAAATCTATTAAAACAAATAATAGTGGTAGAAAAAGAAAGTAAATAAATAAATGGATGCTAATATTAATGAAATTTTACATTTTTAAATCATCCTACTTAGTCCAGAAAAATAAATAAGGGGAATCCCTTAAAATAAAATTTAAGAAAAAACGTCAGAATAAAACGTACAAATATTATTATACCTGTTTACAAAATAAAACTGTTTAGAAACTAATCATTTATTAAAATCATGCACCATTTCCGAGTAAGCTAATTACCCATACATCGCTCATCTTGTTATCAAATACCTCTACGGACTAAAAAGGTATATAAAAATTCTTGTATTAAAATAGTACAGGTATAAAGGAATTTTTGTAGACATTTTTTAAGTTCCGAAGTAATAATGTTAATCTAACCGTCTTTTATGATAAGAGCTTGTCATAAATACCGGAAAAACTTGAGCTTTGGAGTTAAAGGGCTTATTCATTTTAAACCCGAGAAAGCATTAAAAGATAATCGTTCAAACCTACATAAAAAAAATCACCCTGTAAGCACATTATATTGTAACAAAAAAATCCACTTTAAATACTCAATACCTGTGTCCTGCTTACTAATGTTGCTCCCATCCTTAAACGCAAAGGGAGATACACATCTTGCAGATAAACTGGATGAATTCCAAATAGTAACTAAATAAGGAAAGACTAGAGGGCAAAACCTGCCGGGACTAGTTTACGGAAAAGAAAATTTTAAACTCATGTTTTTTGGGAACCTAAAATGTTGCCCCCAATTACTAGTTTGCTAAAAAACTAAGCGAAGCAAATGTTCAAAGGCAAAAGACCTTGTTGATGCAAAACTGTAAGGCACCATTCCGTTAAATTCATTTTTTAAATATAATACAGATAAAAAGTTTATACTGGAAAGGGAAATAAAATTTGCCATTTCTGAGTTTTATTGATGTTGTAAATATAATTGTGTATTTTCGTATGGAGATTCCTTGAGCTATAGTCAGTGTTACTTACTAATTCAATTTATGAGTAGTTGCAACTAAGGGCTTAGATTAATATTAATTACACCCCGATTATAAGTAAAATCCTATTATTTGTTAAAGGATAAAATGTAAAGTTACCCACCTAAAAAACTCCTCAATTTAATAAATCTCTTTTACTTCAAAATTGATCAAGGGAACTTATTAATTTCTTAAATATGTAGTAAACATTAAGTAGTATATATTACTACTCTAATAATTATAAAGATCTTTAATAACTAATACTTATAAGTATTTAACTTTAACATGATATTTATATTATTTTTATTAATAAACATACGTGGATAAAATGAAACGAAACATTCTTGTAGTATATATTTAAGATAATATGTATGAACTAATACTATTACTAGCAAAAGCAATAATACTATTGTCATTCCATCTAATAATAAAGGGTGTTAATTGTGGCACAATTATAAAAAAAATTGGTTATATAATAGTATTTATTTTAATCGTAAACCAAATTTTAAGCATATTACATGCGATAAATAAACCATTTTTTAGGGTTAGTTTAATACGTTAAGGTCTTTATAAAAATAGTTTAAGTCTTTTCTAGAAAGGGCACTTTTGTTACCCTTATCCTGGGCTTGAATCCCACCTTGGCTTTTAGGTTATCCAGGCAGGGGCAAGATATGCATGGGGTGTAAACAAAGGATAGCTAGGTGGGAAGCTACGCAAGCTCTAAAAATAGGGAATATGTTGCAGGTAAAATCTGTAAGGTACGCATTGCCCTAAGCGGTTGCAATGTATGTATGTTACACCAAAACCAACCAACCAGGCAGAAAAAAATAGAAAAACAAAGTATGCATAATCAGCAAAGCACTAAACAAAATTTCAAATTTTTGTATTTCCGCGACTAACTAAATCTACTTACATTGAAGTTTTAATCTTTCTCTTGAGTTTTGAATAAGCTTCTCCAATTCAAAGAAGTATCTCTGGAACTTCTTTTTTTAAATTCTAACATTAATAAATTAACATGAATTGTGTGGGAGGCTGCAAAACTCCCTAATCTAAAAACCATGAAACCCTACCCATTTCACTTTATTCAGTAACTATGGCCATAGCAACCTTCTAGTGTGTTAGCAAAAAAAGTTATATTTTGAGGAGTGGCAGCACTTAGGTGTAACATAAGTTTGTGGCGATCCTCATCATTAAGAGCTTGCGCCACCAACGGCCTTCACGGGAAATTTCACAAGCCTGATCTATATTTATTTTCTCCTTAATATACGTGAATGTATTAACAATCGATTATCAATTTTTATTCCAGTATATTATTTTGTATAGGTTCATAATGATGTGGGTGTAAATAACTTATATCAAGAGTATGTTCCTCTAGTGTAAAGTCATAACCTACAGGCTTCAGGGGTCTTATAGAAGGTGTTGGGACCTTGAAGACTGGGTTAGGTGGTTTGGATTGGATGAAAGAGAGGATTTACCTTTGTGCGTAGGGGATTAGGTAATGTGGATAAGAATGGTTCAGGATTGATAATGGTAGAGAATTACCTTTGGAGGTGAATTATAGATGATTGGTGCATTACATTTGTAACCGACCTTTTTGGGCATCTGGTTATGGGAATATATAAACCCCACTTTTGTTTGTTTATCTCGTATTTTATAAAATCAGCCCTTCAAAAAACCACCTGTCTTTGAATTTATTTCCCTTAGTCAAAAATTAGATTAAATGAAGCACGCCACCATAAAATAGCACGAATTACACCAGAAAGGGTTATTCACAATGGTCCAATGTCCATATTGGACATAAACTTAAATGATTTAATAAAAAGTCATGATAATAGGTAGGCTAATAAGTAGAAAAATAAGAAGCGAGATTTTAAGGGGTATAGTTGCTTGCAATTAATTCTTTTTTTTTAGCACATTAAATTTATGTGTTTGATTTAAAGTAGCTATTATTTTGTGGTTGCTCCTGGTGTATACAAAGGAATAAGAATATTTCCTCGTTATCAGGTTTATTTTTAAATAAGTATACCAAAGAGATTTCTATTGTTATATTTACAATTTAAGAGAGATTATAACTAATAAAGACATATTAGTACAGATAATGAATCGTCTAAATATATATACCAAGGATAATGCTAAATATTACTGTAAAAGAAGCTAATCCAAAAATTATAAGTTCAGAATTCCTTTTATTTACATCGTTAACTGATTGTTCTAGGGTGAACTAGTAAAATGAACCAAGCAAAGAGATATCCGATTAAAAACATTAAAATTGAAAATAGGCTTGCTGCACTACATACAAATAGATTCAAGCAAGAATCCCATGGGTAAATGGTAATCTTTCGTAATACCTGAATAAAGATAAGAACTTCCCCCTTATGCGAAATTTTGAAGTTAAGGATACCCTACAATTACCTAACGCATAAGATAAAAAACATAAAGAACAAATGTAGGCATTTAATTGAGCTAAACCTCTTAGGAAGTATATAAACTAGTCCCGCAGGTTTCTATCGTAATTAAGAAACTTTCCCCCTTGGCAAAGTAAAAGACCAACTTGTATACAATCCGTGTACTAATCTAATTATAAATAAGAACCTTTAGACCTTGGAATTAATGTTAACTAAAAGGCCCATCTCATTAAGTATACTGAAGCATGAGCCACTTGAAGATATGGCAATTAACTCTTTCATTTCTGTAGTTCTGAGATAGTGTATCTAAAAACGAGCATAAGACAGTAGCTCCCTTAACCATAAATTATAAAAGTATAATCTAATGTAACTTAGGAAGTACTAGGTAAACATTAGTGTTAATATACCATATGACTAACTTAAGGACATCCCGCTAAACATTACTACCTCCATAAGGTGTTGACTTCCATCACGGGTGCCTTTAAGGTATCAATCATTTTCAACCCATAAACCGGTGTTTTTTACGCAAAACGACTATAAATATCCCATACAAATGAACATATTTTTTTGTTATATTCTAATTTAATTATATAAAGTATCAAAATCAGTGACTACCCATAGTAGAATGATAATTTAAAATAATACGATAATAATAAAGAATAATGAGCCCTCCATAAATGTAAAAGAAATAAAAAGTTACTAGGCACTTAATTTTATTATCAGACCCCAAATAACCTACAAATAAAAAAAAGGAGGTAAAGATTCAAAGAATATTATTAAAGAACATTTACACTAATGTCATAAATTTTACGGGGCTAAAAATACGTTCTAAGCAATAGCTTATTACTAAAGTAAGATTTTTTTATTTTTCTTGTTTACTTAGAATCTAATTTGGATAATAACGTACAGGTATTTTTATTTGTAGATTAATAACATAAAGGTGATACCGTTATACCATTCTGACCTAAATAAATCATCAAATAGTTGAATATTATATCTTCTTGTAACATTTGGATATTTGATAGTCTATATTAAAATACTATCAAAAATCAATTGAAGATATAATCAGTTTATTACACTAGATGTAGTAAAGTACTATTATTTTCAGTAGGGGGACCTACGTAAGCTTTTAAAATTTTTTTCCATAGGAGGAGTTTATACTAGATTTTATTAATTGCACTATAACGGTACAGTCTAATAAAAAGATAATAACATGTCAAAATATATATATCTTTGGAACTTTAGATTTTTGAACTTTAGCCTACTGCCTAACTAGACCAATGGGAACATGCATTCATGGGTGAAAATCTTGCATCTGATTTTTTCTTGCCTGCTTTTGTGGCTGGCGAAGCAGGCAGCAGCGCGCTGCTGCACGAAAAATAGGAGCTCAAGATTTTATGGCGAGAAAACATATTTTTCTACAGTAGAGGCCTTGCAATAAGCTTAGAAAAATAACAAGACAGTGCACTCCCTCAAACCCCTTTATAGCTTAGCTTTCGTTTGTCACGACGACAGGGGAGTGGGATGCCTGTCCTCTGAGGTATAAGGATACTTAATTTTTTTATTAAGCAGCAGAAGCCACAGCCACTAAAACGTGCCTAATAATTTATCTTTAAATATATAGTGGATTATTCTTACCCACTAGGTATATATCTTACATTGTTAATTTTTGTAGACGGTGGCTAGCTAGCGCGGTTCTAATTCGCTATTGCTTTCAAATACAAATGGGCCCAGCCTTTATAGAATTAAGCAAAGCTATGTATAATTTTCATGCTCATTCATATACCTAGCATTACTTTCTTACGGAATAATTACTGTATTAATAGATCGCTATATTAAAAATAATTTTATGATTTTTGAGAAATATACCCAAACATATATAATATAAAGAAGGTATTAATAATATAAATCAAATATATACCAAGTAAGACAGTTCAATCAGGAAGGACCATCACTGGTCGAATCTAATCAGCGAAAAACAGGCCCGGCATCAAATAAATACAAAAACCAATTATTGTAGCTTTTTATTACTAAGTAAAAGCCTGAAATAACCCTTTCTAGCATTAGAAACCTAGTTAAATTGTCTGTTTTAGAAAATGCTGTAGATGCGGTCATCTATAATCAAAAATAAATATGCATGTATAAACTAATGAATCAAATATATAAAATAAACAATCATTTGTATTAAATACCACCTAAGAATAAAATACTATATAAATATACACATTAATATATCATCTAGGTAATTCGGGCTAAAAAAGAAGAAAACGAGATATAACAGCCCGTTCGGTCATAAATCCGTTCTAACTAAAATTCATGATTCCGTGGTGTGATTCTTTATTTTTTTTGTTCGTTTATATGTGCAAACGATTTTATGTTACGAAAGCAAGGTGCTCCATACACATGCCCACTAAATTCTAGGTTTAAATTAGTAAAATCTCTTAGTATATAAAGAGCTTATAATTTAAAGGTCTTGGCCCATCTACCTGTACCCTAATGGTATTTTGAAACACTGTCTAGGCTAAGCTTCCTACAATGCGTTTTTAATTTTAAAATTAAGATAGCCTTCTAGGGTATATATTACTACACCTAAAAGGTATTTATTCTTTGCTTACTCCATCTTAGCCTTCGGCGTTCAATCGGGCGCCTCTTTTGCTAATAGGATTTAACTTACCGGGTATTACTATCTTTAATTTAAGTATCATTAGTTATGGTTTTATACCTAAATTTATCGTGAGCAAATAGCACTAAAAAATTATAAAAAGTATCTAAATCTCATTTAGAGATTTATAACTAGTTTTAATAGCTACAGTTAAATATTGTGGGCAGAATTTTTTCCTTTGGGTATGTAAATACTTGTATATATAACTTAACTTGAAGTCTAGACCATCTTTAATATAAAGCTTTTTGATGCGTTCGCGTGCGTGCGGTGGCTAGCAGCATTAGAATTATTTTTATTTTTTTAAGATGCCCTTAAGTCCTTATATTAAAGTCTTTCGTACTGTCTAAAACTGTTTACTTGTTCACAGTACTTGGATCAAATAATAATCCTCCTTTTACCCTTTTAAATTTAGACCTTGTGTAATTTTATAGAATCTTTATCGTAAAAATTCAAGACTTAAAATCACTTAGGTTTTTTAATATTAGAAGACAGGTCTAGATGGGAGATGTTATAATAATCCTCAAGTAGAGAATGAGGGTACTTCCCGGCAGTAAAAGGTAACTCTATTTACAATTTACACGCGTTTATAGAGAACGGAGTTTTATCTTATCACATATAGCCTTAAATAAATAGAAAAAACTCGATATATTACTTAGATAAGGTTATATCTATATATATCTTTTTATTAAATTAATAATTATTAGAGCTTGCGCCCTCTACAACTTAACCTTAGAATTCTAAAATGGGCTTAGCCTGAATTTAATACATTATGGTCTGTGTTTCCCCTAGCAAAGCTAATAGCTAAAGCAGGAAAAAAAAATGCAATAAAATTTCTAATAATTATCCATTTAATGGGTTCTTAAGATAAAATTTTTGAGCCTACCTATTTATGTTTACATTAAGATTTAAAAATACTCCTTGCCTTTTATATATTTTATATGAGACCTATACAGTTTCAATATAAATTTTTACATATTAACCAATGGGCAATAGACTAAAAGTCCCGGGTATTTATTTGAAAAGGCTCATGGACTGCTGATTTAAAATGAATAAAGCCTCCTTAGTATAAGGTGTAATTTTATGCGCTATTTTTTTCTTAGCGGTACTTGTTCAGCACGTAAGAAACAAAAAAATTGTAGTATGCGGCAAGACAAAAATATTTGTTAGTTCTTAAGGCCTCCGGCTCGTTTAATAAGAATAGGCGTTGTAGTAGATATAATTAGATTCTTATTAATCTTAATTACTCTATTTAAAGTCTGATACTATGAACTTTGTTTAATATTATAATTTAAAGATCCACCTTATAGCTCTGTAAGGATTTTAACTCTTAAGTTACTTTCCCTTGCTGTTGTTTTCTTCATAAGATATCCAGCATTTGTCGAATTTTTTATCAAGACCCGAAATCCTAAAGCCTCAGCAAATCGAAGGGTAGCCTGTTAGTTTATCTGCTACAGAAACAATAAGAGAATATGTATTAGTAGTCAAAAATAACAGGGAATAACTAAACATTCATATTTTCTGTCGAAACTGTACGTGTTATGTTTAAAATTAAACTATTTGTCTATCAATTATTATG